>BMAO01026548.1:135060-159151 GCA_019973975.1 Trichonephila clavata
TTGCAATTCTTTGTAAGATATGGCTTGGGGCGCCAAAATCTGATCTTGCATGGAGGCCTAATATTCTACGTAACGCCTTGTTAACTCGTAAATTTTTTTCATCAGTTATTTTCCAAAAAACTCAATAAATGTTTTGTTTTTCAAAAAATTTAAAATTGCAATAAATTTCATTAAGTTCTTATGAATGTTTTTGTTTCATTGATTTTTATTAGATACATGAATATTTAGATCTATATAAATAAATGTACTCTAATAAACTTAATTTTGGTGAAATGTTTTGTTTTTTACTATATCCTTTAACACGAAAAAATATTTCATTTCCAAAATAATCAGTTTCGTGTTAAACAATTTCACCGTATTCGAAATAGTATTTTTTTAAAAAAAGATTAAAAAAAAAAATATTAACAGCTAAACTAGTTTCATGAAAATTTATATTATTGTTATCATTCGAACTAGATGATGATTTCAAAAAATGACGGGTAATCTTTCAAATTAGCTTTGATTTTACTCGCAAATTTTTTCTCATTTGTATTCAATGGAACAAAAATACAACTTCATATTGTTTTCTCGGAAGACCACACCTCTAAGCGGATACTATTGAACCACTTTGACCAGATGTCTGCAATAAATGTCAAAAGTAAATTAGCCCCTTTTCAGAGGAAAACGCAGTCAGACTCTCTGTCTCCGCTTTTTATCTCTAGAATCTTGCGCACCCCTAAATCAGGGTTCGGCAGCACATAATTGCTTATTTCACAGCCAAATCTTGAAAATCGGCTTACTTTAAGGTTTTGGTGATTTAACATCTCTAACAGAATTACTAGCCATTGTAACTCATTTGGAATTGTCCAATTAATATTATACGAATGTTGCTGCAATGACATAAAATCCTTTAGCTAAAAAAATGGGTTTTTTTCCCTTCTTCTTTTTGAATATAGAAACAATTATGAAGATTATAAATGTTAAGCTTTGGGTACATAGTGATCTCAATAAGGAAATTTTTCAATAAAATTTGTTACACCACCCTTTATACTGCACAAACCATTGTCTTTTTCAAATGGTTTTGGATCATATCTACTGTATTAAAAAGTGTTGTGTAACTAATATTGCTGACAGTCTTAGAAAAAGCAGTGCTTTTAAAAATAAATAAAATTTTAACTTGTTGCATTTCCCATCATATAAATATTTTTTTCCAATTGATTACATTACCAATCTCTAATGCTGTAGAAAGTCTTTTACAACTGTTATACAATTAAAATGCATGTCACCACAGCAAGAAATCCCATCTAGCACTTTTTGAGATAAAAAAGTCAGACTTTCTAAGATGCAAGAATATTTGCTTCATATATTTGGTTTATATACAGAACACATAAAAAGCAACCTGAAAAATTACAACTATTTAAAGTATTTATGAAACAAATGCAGTATATAAAAAATGGTTTATTACTGGACAAAAAAATAGCAAATTCATATTAATATATCTATCCAATAAAAAAGACAATCACATTATATCATTACTTTCACCGTCATTTTAGACATTGCCCATGAAATATCGTGTATGGATGCAAAACCTCTGTTTCTAAATAGGTAAGGTAAATTTCTCAAGGTCTATTCCTTATAACTAATAACAAAAATAATATCGCAAAGATGAATAATTTATTATTAAGAATTATTTATACGTGTTAAAACATATTACTTTGGTATACACTTTTGCTTGTATAGATAGCAAGCATTAATATCCCTGATCCAATATATTTATTAATATTAGTGAGTGAGTTAGTGAATATTAACGTCCCACTGTTCAGCTACACGAGGGCTTTTGGGGACAGTCAGCGTAATTTGAACCATGGTCAAGTGACGCGGACGACACCTGAGCTGGCACCCTCTCCTAACTAACTCACCACACCAACGGGAGGACGTTTGAGCTCTCGACAGATTTTACGCGCATCGTCGCCCTACACGGCGGGTCTTCAGTGGTACTAGGATCGAACTCATGACATGCTAGCCACGATCCGATGCCTTGACCACTTGGCTACCGCGGCCACTATTTAATATTAGACACTTACCTGCAATAGAAGTGTACAGGTATTTTCTAAATTCGTTTGTTCCAAAAGTATGAATCAATTTCTTTACCAAAAATTTTATTAATAAAGTATGATATAAAGGCACCGTAATACATTTTATTAGACTGCATCATATGAATAATATACGAAACATGTAAATCTTATTCTTCATAAAATAAAATATACTCTGTTTTTTGGAAAAAGCTCTATTATCTTAGAAAATATTATAAAAACTACGGATGAAAAAAAAAAACTCATATATGAGCATTTGAAAATATAATATACCGAAATGTTTATGTGCTATTCATCCATAATTAGCAAATTTGTTTCTCTTGTATAATTTTATTATAATAAATCGCAACTATGCAACAATACTCAATTATCTCTAAAAAGATTTTTTGTACTTTCTCTGAAACATACAGCTTATTTCTTTTGAAATTATGAATAATTTTCTACCATCTGTCTTAAATTTTTCTTTTGATATATTCGGAAATATACCTGTTTTTAGAAACTTATCTAAAAAAGAAAGAAAGAAAAACTCATTAAAAACAAAAATATTAACAGCTAAGGTATGTGTGAGCTATTTTCATGAAAAATTTTATATCATTGTATATGTTTGAATTTCCCCCCTGTGTTTGTACTTTATAATTTTTAGCATTTTTGATAGTTATTCCTTCGAGCAAAATAGTTATGTCTTTTCAGAACTTCGAAATAGTATTGTGCATATATCATTACTAGGTACCATTTGAATTTTTTAGTAGTTCCATTTTTCGAATAATTTAATACTTGCTAGTGTTTCAAATCTCGAACATTAACAATACGTTAAATAACTAATTGCATTTTTATTAAAAAAGTTTTCCATGCAATTATAAGTAAAAAAATATAGTGATATATTTTCAAATAAATTTACTCAACATTTATCACAAGTAAAAATGTTTTCATTGCAATAATGTTACACATTAATTTTATAGCAAAGATTCAAGCACATTTTTTTTTCTTCGTTATTCAATTTTATGCGAACGCGAGGAAAATATGAAGAAATACTTTTCAAATTATACTATGTAGATTTTATACAGAACTTTTTTGATTGAATTCCTTTGCATTTCTTTGTAATTGCAAGCTTATTTCGAATAATATTTGATTCAAATTATTTTATGATGGATTTGATTTTAAATGTGATATCACTATATTTAAAATATTTATAATGTGTAAGAAATTTTTTATCTTCAATCATTTTGGTGAATAATTAAATGACGAAGCAAATACTGATGTCTTCAGTACAAATACAAATCTGTGTTTAACAACTAACACATATAGAATGACAGAAGTGTTTATGGAAGGTTTCGCGGCACAGTCATTCAAGATCGCCTTGATTCTACGCTCAAGCTTTTACACAACATTCTCATTGTGTCAAACTTACAAAATTGCTTTTTCTAAAACCTTTACATGAAGACCACTCCCTCGAAACATCTGGAACCGTACGTATCCCAAAATCAGGGATTGTCAGCAAATAATTCATTGCTGAAAGATAACCAAATAACTGAACTGCTTCCACAGCTGTATCTTGAAAGTTCAACGTACTTTTATGATTTTGGCGATTTAGTTTTGAGTTTGACGAGTAAAAATATTTATCCATTATATCTCATTTGGAATAATCTAATTATTATTAATCGTACATTGCTGCAATGAAAATAACATCAATTAACTAAACATATATACGTAAAAATAAATATATTTTAATCCTCGAAACGATTTGTTAATGTTTGTATTTTGCGCTTATAATTGCCTCAAGCATTTTTCTTTTCTTCCCGAAATTTATTAAGGTGATATGGTACACTAAAAATCATTAAACTGTCGAAATTTTTTTTATTGGCTTATTTGATACCCCGAATTTTTATAAATATGCCTGCAAAATTTCAAAGCTTTACCTGAATTTTTCATAAAGTAATGGAGCAATGTTTGACGCTAAACAGCAACTACCCCGCCTACATTTCAGATTATCTGCTAGAAAAGAGCCTGATAAAAAATGAATTAATTATTTTTCTAATACGCTTCAATGAGATTGACATTATGCAAGCATTAATAAATCATTTTAAGAAAGAATTGTGCAATTCATGCAAAAATTCTAGTTTGTGAATTATTTACTGGGAAGATCAAATGGATTTGGTCAAGATTTAAAAGGTGTGCGTGCTTTTTATGATATTATTATGAATGAAATTAAAACTTCAAAACGGATACTCCCAAAGCACAAATACTAAATCTCATTTTGATAACTCGGGTAATTAAAATCTAATTCGCAAGAATAGAAAAACTCCTCCATTTTTATATATTTGTTTTTGGTGATATATATCTATCCCATATGTGCGAGATTCAACACTTTTATTATTAAAATATTTTAAGATATTTATTTAAACAAATGCACATATACAGTTCTTAGATTTTGATGTATTTTATCTATAAATTATTTGATTTTGCTTTTATTCGTGTACAATATTTAACATGCGAAGGCTTTTAAAATCATGGAAATAAAAAATAAAGGCATAAACATCTTTTGTACATTAGCTCTGAAGTGTGTGTATTTTTTTTTAATTATTAAGATAAAGTTTTATGAAATATTGATCTTTCATTCGTTTTTTTCTATATATTTATTACGGCAGTATACTGTTTAATTGTTCTACATTTGTGCAATTTTTTATGGTAAGTAGTTTTAAATAAGCTAATTAACATTTCATAAAAGTTTCAGACTATTCGATGAATATTATATCATGCTATTCATGGAATGAAAACTTCAAACTCATATTTCTCCATGTTGAATTTTTGTACATATACTGTTATTCAAAACCCTAAGGCCTTTTTGGTAATTGAAGTATGGGTTTGAAATTTTTTATACATGTTCTGAAATGTATGTTTTGTAAAACTGTGCATAGGATTAGCTCTAACATGTGTGTGTTTAGTACTTTTTCTAAAAAATTTCAAAATCAAAATTAATGTTTTTTTGGGAATTTTTGGAAGTTTAACTATAAAAAATTAATAAAAAATTAAAGAGCAGCAGCAGAAAAGAAAAAAAAACCCATGCACAGTTTTATGTAGTATATTATAAGACACTACCATATCGCCTTAAGAGCGTATGTAAGTTAACAGTATTTAAAATTGAATGATTAGATCTTGAAGCAACATAGGTTCCTAATTTAATGGTATTCAATGGTTATTTTATGCGTTGTTTTTTATATAATTGAGCATATTTAATAAATATCTTTTTATTTTATTGTTAATTGAAGAATTTAATTTAATGATTAGGAAGCCAAAAGTACCGAGAAACTTCGGATATTTATCGAAAAAATTCTAACAAATAATTTTATTGTTGCAATGAACATAAAATCATTTCGCTAAAACAATGCTTTTTCCCCCTTCTTCCTTTTTAAACCTAGAAACGATTTTATAAAGGTCAATATTTTGTTTTTATAAATGTTAAGCTTAGGGTACATAGTGATCTCAGTAAGGAAGTTTTTAATGTTTTTTTAGCCCAAATCTTACCAGGTATATATGCTGACATTGTTTTAAATTGATCGATTGGGTCATGGAGCAACACAGGTTTCTAATTTTACTAATTTCATAGTATTCAATTCTTATTTTATGCATTTTTTATACTAAGCAAATTTTTTAAACATTTCTTTATTTTATTGCTGATCAATAAACTGAATCCCAATAGTTAGATATTAAAAAAAAACCCCAAACTTCGGAGATATTTATCGGAAAATTTATAATAAATAAGGTGTTGTTTGAATTCTTTTTTATAATCATCAGACAAATCTTTCTAATATGAGATTGTTGTGATCGTTCTTGAGCTTCTCTCAATTTACTATCAAGCAAATTTTGTCTTGTTACACACATCCGACCCTGTTTTGTATTTCGTTTTACATGTTTCATTACTGAAATTAATAAATGCATTTCTTTCATTCATCTCACAATAATTGAAATATATCATTAGAATACTAAAGTATATTATTGCGAATCTTTTATTTTGCAGCAATATCTTCTTACATTTCAAATAAAACCCTTCCAAGATTAATAGTTCTACGGAATTTCACCATTTTACTAAAATAAAATATTAGTATAATAATATAAGTCTTTATGCAAGTTTTGAATAAGTAATAGTAGCAATTGAGACAGACATTAACAAACTTTTTTACGAGGTTCAATAAAAAGCTATCTTTCTATTTTAATGCGACTGATTTAATCTATCGATGTAAGATCGCTATTTGTTATGTGAAAGCTCAATTCATCAATTAGCTGAAAGTTTTATATATTTCTGAAAGTCTTCAAAAGTTAGCACATCTGGAAAATTTTTTAAATAGTAATACAAAAGTATAAATCGCAAAAATATTGAAGTTTTAATAGTATTTAAAAAAAATTAATATTTGTTAAGCTGAGTATCAAGCATTATAAAAATAACTAGCAAAACGAAGAACTAAGTTATATTTTTATCTGAAAACCCTCTTAGGATTCTAGTATAACTTATGTGGTCGAAGGAAACGATTTTGGATGAACTTAGCTACAACAGAATCATTTATTATGGAAAGTAGCAAAGAAATAATTGACTTACATAATATTTCTAGGATTTCAAAACTGAATGAATACTTTATACCTTTTTAAATAAAAAGAAATACAGTTTCCTAATTTTCTTTACAAAACATGTACTGTTAAACGTTTTTTTCTGAAATGTATTTATGTTGCATGTAAATGTTAAAATTTTAATATAAATAACTATGCAGTTAATGATTGTTTACTTATGGAGCTTGTAAAAATTATGAAAAATCAACTATACAAGGTTTTTCGATTTAAGAAAAATTTATTACTTGTACCGCTTTGACATAAGATGGAATGCACCACTCTTTAAGCTACTTTACTGCACAAACCATTGTATTTTTCAAATGGTTTTGGATTATACCTACTGTATTAAAAAGTGTTGTGTAACTAATATTGTTGACAGTCTTAAAAAAAGTAGACAATTGATTGCTTTTAAAACTAAATAAAATATTAACTTGTATTGCATTTCCCATCATATAAATATTACTTACTATATATATATATATATATAATTAATAAATATTACTTACTATATATACATAATTAATTACATTACACAATCTTTAATGCTTTAGAAAGTCTTTCACAACTGTGATGCAATTATAATGTACATGTCACCACAGCTGAAAATTCCATCTAGCACTTTTTAAGATCAAAAAGTCATTCAAGACTTTCAGAGATGTAAGAATATTTACTTCATTCATCTGGTTGATACACAGAACACATATAAAGCAACCTGAAAAACTATAACTATTTAAAGTATTTATAAAACAAATAGTATATCAAAAACTGGTCCATTACTGGACAAAAAAATAAATAAATCCTTATTAGTACATCTATACCATAAAAGAGACAATCACATTATATCATTACTTTCACTAACACTTTCCTCATCACCCATGAAATGTAACATATGGATGAAATACCTGTATAGGCAAGGCAGATTTTCAAGGTCTATTCCTGTATAACAAACAGCACAAATATTATCAAAATGATGAATAATTTATTATTAAGAATTATTTACACATAAGTTAAAACATATTACTTACTTTAGTATATAGTTTTGCTTGTATTGATAGCAAGCATTAACATCACCTGATTCTATATATTTTATATTAAACACTTACCTGCAAAAAGTATACATGTAATTTCTAAATTCGTATGTTCCAAAAGTATAAATCAATTTTTTTTGCCTAAAATTTTATTAAGAATGAATGATATAAAAAATTACCATATTCCCAACACTTTCCAAAATTTGTGTGGTAACATTCAACTGCAATGGAATTTCTATCCTGCATGATTTTTAAATTATATACTTTTAATATACTGTCATAAAGCCATTTGTGACAAAAATTTGGTCATTTTTGATAATTACTTACCTCCTCATCTGATATAAAAATATACAACAACTTTACCCCATAAAAACATAGCTAAATGTCTTGGAAAACATAAAACAACTCCACTACAAGCATATATCAGGTGCTAAAGATACAGTTAAGTTTTTTTTGCAAATAGCTTTTGAATTGAGTAATGCTGACTTGCCTGAGCTTGAATGTTTTCTTTCTTGACAACTAAAAAAAGAACATTCCAGAGCTTTCCTTTCTATATCCCCAATAGTTGGCTTAAATATTTACTGCTAGTTTAAATGCTGATTGGGAGGTAGGTACAAGAGGATCAGGTAAATAATTCTTTAGTAATTACTTTTTACCTTTCTTTTACTGAATTGCATGTTGAGACAATTGTTCCTGAACTATTTTACCTTGCAATAAACAATTTAATACTACAAGTAGAAGTTCAGTCTCCTGGTTTTTCTTATGTCATTACATATTTCTTTGGCGGAAGACCCCACACCGCACTTTCTATCTGAGATATGGAAAGAAGTATATTCAACATTTTCAACAACATGGAATCTCTCAAACAATTTAAGAATGAACTTAATATGTTTACATGGTGCATGATTATCTGAGCATTCACATGTATACCAAGCCAAACATGATAATTTTACACACCTGTAATGGCATTGATCACACACACACATAACCTCTTTCTGAAATGCTACCATAATCTTTTTAACAACATAAAATACATCTCCATTAGTCTGCGATTTTACAAACCAAGAATTTGTTGCCTGGTCATAAATATCTGTTAGGAATCTTCAATTCATTTTGAAATGGAAATAGATTGTGAGGATATAAACTGGGGAGAGTACCATTTAAAATTCTATAATGTGCTAAATATGTGTCATGCTGTATTTTCAACAAACTATCTGCTTGACAGTTAAATTTTCATTTTAAAATAATTGGACATTCATGTATTGTGAATAGATTAACAATATATATTTTTATCAGTATTGGCATACAGAAGTAGATGATGTGACTTATACTATTAGTAGGCTGAATTACAATAATTATCATCAAAATATTTATTTAAAACAGGCTTTTTATCAGTCGAAGCAATTTTAAAATTTTCCATTATTTGTTTACATTTGATTGAACTTATTTCTTCCAAATGAGCTACTAGAGAAATTTCCCTTCACATTTCAAAATTGGAAAACAAGATCATTTAATCATTTCTTCCAAGTGCATTGAAGGCGTAATGCAATTAATTTTTAACTGGGCACCCTTTCTCTCAGAATGTTGAAACACAATACATATTTCCTTTATTTAATTTATTAGTAATAACATGAGCAACAGAGTAAAGCATTCCTTATTAGTCAAGTACAATTAAACTTCTATTAACCGAATACATATTCTAATACTGAAGATTTTTCAATACGCACTTCAAGATTAGCTTTAATGAACTCTATACAAGTTTTATAAACCAGTTGAAATGCTTGATTATGCTTTGAAAAATATATTATACTGATCCCTTAATAGTCTTTATAAAGAGTGATTCTACCAAGAGAGAGAGAGAGAGAGATATTCCATTAATAATTAGAATATAGAATCTTTGATATTTCTATACAACTAGTTTTTCTTTTATATGTCTAGGAAGCTTCACATGTTAGCAAATGTGTTAAATATCTAAATCTATAATTTCACTCATGATATGGAAAAGGTTAAGGGAAAGTTAAATCTCAACATATTGTGTAGATCTTTACATGTGATTCGTATAAAATTTTTTGCAATAGATAATACATTCCAATAATGATTTTTTTCTTACTTTAATTAAATAAATGTATTTTCTTATTAAGAATAGTGTTATTACCTTTGGTTGGATCCTAGCAGGGCACCCTTCTTTTACAAGAACACCTCCAGAAAATTTGTATTTTCTATTATTATTCTCACAATCAGTTAAAAATTTAGCCAAACAATTTACCTCATATATTTACGCTAATTTTTCATAACAATCAATAGAACTTTCGATTTAACGACAAAAAGTTTTACACTCACGAGATCCGCAAGTGGGCAATCACCCAGCAGGAACTAAAAAAATAATGAATCTACTACAATGGTAAATACCTGGAAATTTTAAAACGTATTATTAAAACATTATAAATAATCAAAGCATAAAATTTTTACATTCACGTGATCGGAGAATAGAGCTTTTACACGGCAGAAGCTAGAAAGTCGAAGAACGGAAAATGTTAATTACATCAAATCAAAGCACAAAATAAAATAAAAATACAATATAAAAAGAGTAAAATAATAATAATTCAAAATTATGAATCAAAGTTTTTAGTTGTTCACATAAGTTAGAAATTCCCAAAATCAGCAAATATGTTAAAATGATGGAAAACTTAACAGGAAATTGATACAATATAAAAACTGCAAAAAAATTTAACAATCAAACATTATAATTCTAAGTTATAAAATACCTAATCAATAAATATCCCCGCTAGGATTTTATATACGAACCTTTCAGCACGAGCGCTATAGCAAGAATGATTTTAGTAGGTTCAATTAAGCCAACGATGAAGGCGATTTTCAAAAAGAGGCCAAAAATATCAAAGTAACCCATCCTTGTGTGTAGATTATAGGAATAGGTACTGCCAACGAAATTGCGCATTACACGTCCGGTCTTGTTTGTTCCTTTTATCTGTCACTATCGTTCTTGAGGCTCCCTTCACACCAAACGATTCCGAGTCATTCCCCATCAAACTTGTCTGGTCGACTAGGATTCGGCTTCGTAATTTCCCGCACAAATAAGCCAAGATTCGCTTCCCACCTTCACACCAGCCGAAACCGGTGTTCAATCCGTCTTCATTCTCCTTCACGCGAGATTCGGCAGGTCAGATTTTCGACCATGATGGAACAAGAATCACACACCATGAATGTAGAAATGGAAACTATGGAAAGCCGCCCGTGAATTCAGGAAGAAAGCACCCCCGATTCCAGCCCTTAACGGCCAAGCCAAAATTGCATATAGCAACACAGACAAGTGCGAGCTCATTGCCGACTCACTACAAAATCAGTTTAAACTTAATAATATCTCAAATGACACTGATAGGGCAATTACACATGTCGTTCACACCTATCTAGAAAATGAAAATAATTTTAATAACATTCCTCCCACCCCACCCCACTACCTAGTGAAATCATTGATTACATAAGCAAGATTAATATTAACAAAGCAGCGGGTATGGATAATATCACCAATAAGATGATAAAGCACCTCCCGCTGCTCCCAATTTTTGAAATAACTAACATCATAGAAAATATCCTCAAACTAAGCTACTTTCCTCGTCTCTGGAAAACCGCAGCAGTCATACCAATACTCAAGCCCGGTAAAGACCCTACGCAGGCAATCAGTTACCGCCCCATCTCTTTACTCCCGATTCTCAGCAAAATTGCTGAGAAAATCTTGCTTAAAAGACTCTATGACCACGCCAACGTGAGGAGTTTGCTCATCCCTGAGCAACACGGTTTCAGACCCGGACTATCGACCTCCCACCAACTCCTAAGAGTGGTGGAAATGATTAAGTCCGGTTTTGAAAATCATAAATCGACTGGTGCGGTTTTCTTAGACATTCAAAAAGCCTTCGATCGCGTTTGGCACGAAGGACTCATATATAAATTAATTCGCTATAACTCCCCCCTTCCCCCAAATGATTAAACTAATTTTTTCCTACCTCAAAAATCGAAACTTCAAAGTCAAAATCAACTACACGTATTCCACCCCCAGACCCACTGAGGCGGGGGTGGCCCAGGGAACTCTAATCTCCCCCTTCTTATTTAATATTTATGTGAACGACATACCGATCCACGACAACACAATTTTGTGTATGTACGCAGACGACACAGCAATTTTGGCTACCCATACTGACTTAAAACTCATCGCCAGAGCACTAAACCGACACCTCTTAGCGCTAGAGGACTGGTTCTCCAGATGGAAAATTGCACTAAATGTTGCAAAAACGGAGGCCGTCCTCTTCACTAAGAAATACAAAATAAACCAGACAAAAATATTCTTACACAACGAACATATCCCTTGGTCTCAGCACACCAAGTATCTTGGTGTTACGTTGGATAAAAGACTCACTTTCAAACAACACGTAACACAAATACGAGGTAACTTTATTAAGAAAGTCACCTCGCTAACCCCGTTATTGCATAACAGATCTAAATTAAGCAGATCTAACAAACTACTTATTTTTTCCCTACTTCTAAGACCAATTATTACCTACGCCTGCCCAGTTTGGGGTTTCGCAGCTAAGATGCACATCAATAAACTCGAAATATTACAGAACAAAACACTAAGGCAAATCTTGTGTGCCGATTGGTACATGAGAAATGCCGATCTCAGACGCGCAATTAAATTTAAAACTATCCGACAGTTCATGCAAAAACTGTCGGTAAACTTCTTTAAAAACATAGACACATCTGATAATCCCTCGATCCAAAAGATCGAGAAGTACACACCGACACACACCACACACAGACCCAGAAACATCCTTTTAAACTAATTTAAATCAAGCAAAATCTCTCATAAATACAATTACCAAGATATCTCCTACTTTAAATTAAATATCATAAATCACAACAGACAACAACATCCATTCAGAGTAGCTCCAAAGCCGTAAGGCAGAGGGCAGCACTCACTAGCGGACTCGGCGACAGAACCTACGGGTCAGAAGCCAATCACACTATTCCATCCACACACAACAGGTTACTCCCTCTCGCCCCGCGAGAAAAGAGAACCTCCTTTATTACACCCATAACATATCACGATAAGCTGCTACCCCCCTCTGGGCGGTTAGGCAATAATATATTTAAAATGCTGGGATCCTCAAAGTAAAATTTATCCCTACATAATGTAATTCTATCTATTTTTCTAAAGTTTTGCTAATCCTAATTATTTTCTCAGTAACTACTTTTATATTAAATCTTTTTAAAAAACTCATTAAGTCATTCTTTAATTAAATGGGCAAGTTTTTAAATTTCTCATGTGGTATCACCCTAAGACAGGAGATAAAAGCCCTGACGGGCTAGGTGCTCCAAAATAAAATTCCAGCTACGAATGTAGAATTGCTTATAAACATACGGGAGAAAATCACTGCAATCGTAATTTCATAGTATATGTGCGGAGGAAAATTGGAGAGAAACTAAGCAACCAGGTAAGTTTATATTTTTTCATCGTTTTTTAATTTACATTATTATTTATTTAAAAAAAAAATCGATGTTCTGTTGTTACAAATGTTAATATTTATGTTTAAACTTAACCCAAGTATAACAAACTTCGTGAAAAAAATCTATTGTTTTTGTAGATATGTCTAAAAATATACCCATTTTAACTACGAAAATAATTCCTCGTTTTTCTCAAAACAGTTCATTTTAGAAAAATGTGTTTTGTTGTCATTTGGGGTACAGTATATTTTAAAACTATCAAAACAAAATCACGAAAATTTGTACAAAATTACAGGTATTATTTTACATAATTAGATCAAATATTTTTTTATTTTATGTTTTCTCAGCAGTAGATACATATTAATGTATGAAAATTTTCAAATTACAGACTTCAAAGCTAAAACAGTTTAAAATATTTCCAATTTAATTATTTTTTAAGCATTTAATTGTATTGTGAAACAGCTTATTTTATTCCTTGCATATTTTCATATCTTTTTTGCTATAAACAAGTATTAAAATATGACAAAAAAAATTACAATTGTAAGATTTAAAGTCAAAAGAGCATTGTATGTTTTAATCTTAAGTATTTTGTGTTTTTTTAATTTAAAATAAAAATGAATGCTCTGAAGCACAAAACCATTATTAAAAAATTCTATGTGAATCAATAAGTACATGCAGTCGACTTTTGCTAATTCGAAGTGCATGCCTAGAAAAACTCTTGATATTTCGAACTAAAATAATACGTTTTGCTACACTCAACTTTTCGAAGTAAAATTTGTGGCCGGCCAGAATACAACACGCGATAATTCGAAGAGATCGAGTGTTGTCTACGATTCAAAGACTCACTATCATCTAGAGCAGGGGTGGGCAGACTTTTCCAGGATACGGGCTACTTCTAATTTTTTCAAGGTGTTGCGGTCCACCCAGTGTTGGTGGCACGGGTCTGGATCCTCCCTCATAGCCCTTGATTTTCCCCCCGATTCACTATAATATAGTACGTAAAATGTAATTAAGTATTTATTGTTAGTAATTTTTTAATTAATTAATGTTAATTATTTATTCAGAAATTTATTTTTTGCTGTTTTTTTGTTCCCGACAAAAAGAAAAAAATTATAAAATATCTGGCTGTATATAGGGGTATGATACGAGAATGGTGGACCTTCGACCCCATCCCCCCTCCTGAAAAATTCTTGTGTGCGCCACTGCCCAATATCGTAGGTGTGGTGAGGTAAGGAAAAGGTTACTATAACTTAATAATAAACACGGAATATATTTATTTACCTACAGAGCTACAATAAAAAACAACACTTCTAAAAATCGCATTTAAAACAAAGCACAAGATACAAACTTAATAATAATAGCCACAAATATAATTATATAAAATGATGTATTTATTATGAAACAATTCAAAATACATTAAGAAATAAAACATTTTCATCTTCAGTTAGTTTGTGTTGTTATAGTCAGAAGAAGACTTAGTTTGTGTACTGTCAGCCAATCTTGAATTTTCCGCACATAATTACTAACTGCTAAAATCTTCTGGTGGTCACCTCAAAATGTCTCACCAGTCGATCGTGATCGACGTAATGCCCACTCCGAATGTAGAGTCCTGTAGCAAACAGGCTGGTGCTTATATGTTTTGTGTTGGTATTGTTTCCCCTGTAACATGCCCCTTTGATGACCATCGGAGTTGACTTCGATAACTCTGACAGAAGAGTTAAAGTGTCACTAAACAAACTACGCAACTTTTCCCTTAAAAATCATGTTGACGCAGACATTTTTAAAGCTTCATTTATTCTAGAAATATCTATTGTCAAAGTTAGCTTGAATGCCATAAGACAAAAAAAAAAAAAAAAAAAAAAAAGATTTTTTCGTCAAAAATAAAAATTGAATAAAGTATGTTTTCTTTTAATATTTTTTTTAATACATACATAATGTTCAAAATATATATATAAAAATTTAATACTGGACTTTTAACTTTTGAATATTTATATTGTATATGCACTTATTAAGAATACTTTAAAATTATTTTATACTAATGTACACACTTGTTGCTTTATTACATAGTTTCAATTTAAATGTTAGAAAAAAATTTATCTTCGTGTATTTTGGGAGTTTTCCCGTACCTCGTATTAATACAAAGTTTTTCATTGGTTCCTTCAACTGCGAATTATTAACTGCATGTATACAAATAATTATAAAAACTACATTATTTAACACAATTCTATAATTTATTCACATTTTTTGGAATATTAAAAATTTGTTTATGAAAATAAAAAGGCAAAATTTTCAGTTACATTTCATTAAAACTAAAAAGGTATGAAAACATTGAAAGCAATTGTATGATACATTATTATAAAACAAAAAGAAATAACACTTTGTTTGAATCAAAATTAGACAAAACACATATAATATGAAGAATCCTTTATTAAAATTCACATTTCTGTGTGTGGTTTTGCCAAGTTAAAAACCCTTCGGGGGCCACAAAGTAATCTTTCAGTATGTTTCTTGCATGCATTGCCTCATTTGTTCCTCTTCTCTGAGAGGTAAATGCCTGCCAAGGGAACAATTCTTGTTCTAAAATTGCATTCCTCTGGCTTTGCTGTTTTTTTTACAAAATTGTGCACTGCACAAATACATTTTAAAGTTGTATTTCTTTGGCGTGTATCTGTTTTTATGCAGGATTCCAAAATTTCAAATTTTTTGGCCAAAACCCCGAAGCCGCACTTGATTGACTTTTGAGCGCGAGAGAGCCTAAAATTGAAATTCCTCTTGCCCAAACCTAAATTTTTTCTGAGAAACGGTCGCATTAAATTCTTTTGAAGGGGAAATGCTTCATCACCTATTACGTGCATTTCTGTTCTGTGTGCAGAACCAGGCAATGAAAATTCCCCTCATGATATATTCAGTTGCTATGCATTAAATGCTTTCCCCATTTCAAATTGGGTGAATATGGAATTATCGTTTTCCTTCCCATAAGCACCCCCCCCCCTTATATCATGGTGAAGCACGTATTAGCAACAGCAAGCAACACAATTGAATGGACATCTTTGTAATTATAAAAAAGAGATCCAGCATTGCATGGATGCTGTATGCGACAGTGTTTCCCATCTATGCTGCCAATGCAGTTCGGCATGTTCCATTTGTCGTTGTAGTCCTGGGCTATTTTTGACCATTCATCTGTACTAGGAATTGCCATATAGCATGGTTGTAAAGAATTCCATAATGCTTGGGTTGTTTCTCTGACTATTTCATGGATAGTCGACAGTCTCACACGATAATAAAAAGTTAAAGATGTGAAGGAATGGCCTGTGATGAGATATCTGTAAATAAAGGAAAAAGAAGTATGAATAACGAATAATAGTATATAATCAGTCTATAAAGATTATTTTTATTCTGTTACATGTGTTAATGATCAAAGAAACAGAGTTAATTTTTTTTTACTAACATGACATTTTTTTGATTATACATTTTCTCTTTGCAGGAGAGCAACTGAAGGAAAAGTGGCATCAGTTGCGATCAAATTACATGAGGGAAAAGAGGAGCAAAAAGCATAAACCCTCTGGATCTGGGGCAAAGCCGAAATCTACATGATCATATTATGAAATGATGTCATTTCTAGATCCAGGCTTGGAATCCAGGAGTACTTCTTGCAATGTTGCATTTGAGCTACAACAAGTCTTGTTTTATGCAGATCATGCGCGCGGAAAACATTATGTCAGAAGAAATTATTCCTGAATTTCTATGCAGTCTGGATGCTACTGATAGTATTGAAAACTCCCAAGAGGAGCTTTAAAAGAAAAAAAGTGAACTCCAGAAAAGGCCCCTGGCATCGTCAGGGAGTATTTGGAGGAGAAAAAAATAAATCCTTCAAGGTTCGATGAAACCGACCCACAGGTAGGATGTTCTTATTAAGTATGCTGCTGTATTTGAAAACATTAACACCAGCAGAAAATTTCGATTTAAATTTTAAAATGTTTGAGTTGCTCAAACAAAAAATTGACTTGAATAATTAGTATTTTAATTTTTTTTATATTGTATTAGCGATTATAGCATAAAGTTTCTATTTATGATTTTATTCAGTTTGAAAATTTTTTTCTTCACTTAAAAATATTTTAATGGGCCGTGGGTAGCCTAGTGGTTAGAGCATCGGACTCCAGACCGGAAGACCTGGGTTCGATGCCCGATGACACCAAATACTCGCCGAGTGCACACGGTGAACGTGCTCCTTAAATCAGTGGGTCCCAATGGTGTCGCCATCTATCGTGTTGTGTGAGCGAAATCGTACTGTCACCTTCTTGGGGGCTCAAATCTTAGGCTAACGACAGGCGTATATCTAGCCCGTTGCCATGATAAATTTCGTGGGCCTCGATCTGACTACGCCAGACAGGTGGCATTAGTAACAACACAACAAATATTTTAATGAAATGTGGGGGGAGGCGTAATTTTCTGAAGGATGTTTGAAACAGAATTGTTTCATTTTGGAAGAGAAAAAAAATTAAATATTTATGAGAATACAAAAATACAATAACACCAATACCATTGATAACTTAAAAAAAAATTAAGCTTTGGATTTCAAATTTTGTTATATAGAGGTTAAAACAAAACAAAAAAAGTAATTGGCAAATATGTAAGGAGTAAAATTCTTTTTTATGCATTAAAAAAAACAGAGTAAAACTATTCTTTAAAAAAGTACCTTTTTAAAACATTAGATACATTATTTTTATGTGTAATTTTATTTTCATATAATTAAAATTCATCTTTATAATTTTTTTTGCTTTTGTCAGACTATAATTACAAACAGGGGAAATATAAAACACAAAGCCATGCTTATATTTGTTTTATATATTTCATTTTGAAAATAAATTAATAAGAATACATATTAGAACAATGAATATATACGTCTTTCCTAAGTACGATCTTTTCTGTGCACTGCTGTCCATAAAATTAATTCGAAGGATTTGAAATGCAATAAAAGGAATTTGGCAGTATTTTCGAAGGATTCAGAAGATTTCTCTATTTCTTTTTTCCCCTTCCTCCAATATATCACATACACTCGCCTACATGAAAAATGGTGGCATTGGGAAGACAATCGCGTTACTAGACAGTTATTTATAAACCATACAAATTATCAAGATATTTATAAATTTTGGAATGTAATTTTATATACCACTGGATATTATCAATCTTGTTCTTAAATTAACATCATTAAATTAATTATAAAATACACTGTATGCAGTACCGGTACATTTATAAGTATATTATATCAGTACAAATGTTAATTTTATTTTTTATTATATCAGAATACATTTTGTTTGATTACTTTCAGTAAATAAATAATTTTTTAAAATAATCTTTTGCTATCTATTTTTCGATATGCTCACACCCCCTTGTGGAATTACTACGCCCCCTTAGGGGGCGCGCCCCACAGTTTAAGAAATGCTGAGTTAAATAAAAATACAGTAGAACAGATATGAGCGACACAATATGGAATAAATATGGAATCTATACCATTGGTTTTGTGTCGAATGAAATTCACCATCCTTTTTGCACAAAAGAAATTTGTATCAAAACTTATTTCTTTTGGTTTTTGTTTTCTAGTCCAAATATATAAACAATACAGCGGGAAATAATTATATACAAATGTTATGAAATTTTCGTACCAAGAACGAAGTGTCGAGAATTAAAACGAAATTTTATGGAGGTACTAAATGTAGATTCTTAGATGCATGGTAATAACTCTCTATTATATATTCAGAGACAATAAACAGAGCTTCCTCCAAATCATGTGTAGTGTCTGGGGTTTCAGAAGGTCCCAATTATGTTCAATATCATCCCCAGACCGAGTAGACCGTGGAAGAGTTTGAACTTTTCAGCACTTTGACTTAGTGGATATGCTTTATCCTGATGATTAATTATTCCTGGTGTATTGGTCAGGGTTGTTAGTGTATGGGACCTCATGCACATAGTGCTGGGTTGTTGATGTATCTGTATGAGAATGGACGGCAGACGCCTGCATTTTTTTTTCTTTCATTCAGATTTTCATTTTTCATCCTAATTTACACCCTACACCAGGGGTGGGTGGACTTTTTTAGGGTACAGGCTACTTCTAATGATTTTACATATTGCGGTCCACTCAGTGGCATAGGTGTGACAATTCTGTATTAAAAACTGTATGTTAAGAAAAGAAAATATACAATTTTAATACAGAAAACTGGTTTTTGGTATTGTACCCTTTTAAATGGTGGCAGATTACTATTGTTATTACTAAAACACAAGAAACACAAAATTGTCAAGCTGAATGCTTGAACAAAACTATAAGCAACTGCTAGGCCGTAGAATTTGGACGCATTCATTACGGTGAGCAGAGAACATGCGTGAACCGATGAATTTGAAACCGACGTTTGGAGAAACAATTGTTTACCCCCACGCCATTGTGAGACATGACACCAACTTGAGAACCTAATCCTGTGGTAATGCGAGGTGTGGGATGATATCTCCATAGCCTATCCCGCGCTATTGCACGAAGAGCTAATGATCAACATTTATTCTCCTGTTCCGTCGTCGTATGGGGAAAAATTCATTTCTACGCCTTGAACTGCAGTGATCACTTTTTTCCCCGACAGTGACAGCGAACGTTTCACCGTTCACTTCCATTGAAGGTACATGTGGTCTGCACATTTATCGAATCATTTACTTTTGTAAACACAGTCACAACGATTGTAAAAAGCCGATTCTCCAGTCTAAATGGCATTAGTGTTCCAGAAATATGTTTCATTTAATATGCGCTTTCTTAGGTCTTAGTAAAGGCGGTCACTCTAAAATGTCAGCGATCCAACAGTCGATCTTGATCGACTTAAAGCCCTACCTTCGTCTACATCAGAGGTCTTCAAACTTTTTCAATTCACGGAACCCCTAGAACTTAAAGGTGTTTTCGCGGAAACCCTAGAACAAGAAAATGTTATCGTGGAACTCCATTCCACACACATACTTAGAATATACCCAAAACAAGTAATATAAAAAAGTTTTTTTAAGTCAATTCCTACTTAGATCAATAAAAAAAATTAGTTACTTTTTATTAAATAGTGAATTAATATAAATATGTATATACATATGACAGAATTACATTATAAGTGGCAATTAATTTTTATTAATTATCATTAAAATAGCGCATTGTCCTCCAAAACAATCGTGTATATAAAATTTCATTTCAACTGAATGCTTTCAAACGTGAGGGAAAAAGAAATCTTGTAGTTTTTTGATCCAAGTCACTAAAAATGAAGTCAACGTGGCTGTATCTGTAATTCCTTAAATAATTAATTTCAGTCAATAATTTTTATAATTAATTAAATTATCATATTGTTACTCAAAACAAAAGTGTATAGAAAATTTCAACTGGAATGGGCACATTAAAACGTGAGAAAAAGACCTTTTCAGGTTTTGACACACCAAAATGGTCACGAACGCCGAGAATGATGCCAACGTGGCTGTATTTGTAATTCTTTGAATAATTAGTTTTAATCATTTAATTTTTATTAGTTATAATTAAATTACTGTATTGTCGTCCAAAATAAGTGCGTATGCAAAATTTAAGCTCAATTGAGTGCTTTAAAGTTCATTTTATTAACGAGTGAAAATTTGAACGATACATCATTAAGAACGTTTTAAAGCAAACCTCGTTGAAATCTGACAAAAATTACGCTCTCAGCACGTAAAAATGTGTCAAAAATACTTGAAATATGTAAAGAAACAGAACTTTCGTTAGATTCTGTTTGGAATGTTTTGATTTTTTATTTGTTTCATCAGTATTTCGCACTTAGAAGCAACAAGAGGTGTGTTGGCGACTCACCTCGTACTTTTAAATCCTGCTCAAGTGAGGAGGTTAACAACTCAATTTTACAGCTTAGAATTACTGACCAAAAATATCAGCATCTTACAAAACAACAATTGATATTGGTCTGAAATAAATCAATATTATGATGATAAACTAGCTAATCACCTAGATATTATGAAAAATCTGGGTTTTAAAATAAATATTTTTCTGTTATTTCTGATTTTCAGGCATAAATAACGAGAGGGGAAATTGTCTATAACTCTCACAAAAACAGCTTCTACGTCACTGAGAATGAGAAACAAAATAGGCAGGAACACTTTATGAAAAAAGAAGCCTCAATATATGAAATGGATACATTTTAAATGTAAAAAGATTTATTTTAATGGAAAAAAAAAAATAAATCTTTAAACGATTTTCTCAGTTTCTGAATTTTCTACTTTCTTACAAAATTTAAAGAAAGCTTTGGTTTCAGAGCTACGATATTTTATATGTAAAATGTACTTGTAGATCTGCATTCTGTATGCCTCAGTTTTTGGGATTGGATCAGTAGAATTTATTTTGTAATGTGATAAATTCTAAAAAAAAAGATTGATTTAAATCTTTTAATTTTAAAAAAATGCTAAAATATGATTTAAATTTAAAATCGGAGGTATGAAGAATACAGGCATTCTTAAGCTTTTATTTTATATAAAAACACAGGATCTACCTTTAGTCTTCCCAAAGTTACTTTGTGTGTTACAGAAAGAGAGCTATTTAGTTTTTACTATTTTTGTATCCACATTTGTTATGCTATTTAAAAAATTATAATAATTTTACAGCAAAATTTTTTCTTTTATTTTAAGCTTTGTACCTTTCTGCACGAACTGCAAGAAACTCATATTAAAAGGAGAAGAATTTACTGGTTAGTGAGGAATCGGAAAAAAGTACGTCAAAATGTGCAATATAAAGACTCCGCAAGGTACTATTCCCCCCTTAAGTCGACTGACTACTTTCTCCAACCGTGATTTTTTAAAAGTATGTAAATGATTGTTTATTCCATTTAGTGCAAGAATTAGAATATATATATATAATTTTTTTAAAGAATATTATTACGCCGCGATAGAAGTGAAACTGCTTTGGCGACGTTGGCCGTAAATGCAGGTATAGATCGAATTATATTAAACTGCTGAGTAACTTACTTTAATCCAATAAAATTCAAACTTCATTTTATGAAAATAAAATTTTTATTCAATTTTCTGCATCATTATTTTCCAAGAAAGACGCAATAGGTGTGTGGTAACTGAAGTAGGATATAAAAATCCTCGATTGTAGTCAATCAAGAAAATGTGAGAAAACGCACCAATCGTGTGGTTCCGTAAATTATTTTTCCCTCTCTAGAATCAGTATTCATTGTCAAATTCAGTGTCCGTTTCAAGAATTCAATGAGTGGCTTTGCTTTTTCTGAAACAAAATTAACATTAAAGTCTCCAGTTAAGATAATCGGCTTTTAATCATCATCGGATCCAATGATTGCAGCAGCCTCTGATGTGTACAGCACTTATTGGATAAAGATGATAAAAGCTGCGACCGAACTACCTGGTGATAAATAGACTTTCGCCAGGAATTGCTGCTAGTTCTGCTTTTCTTTTTTTTCCACGAAACTCTTTCCTCTTTTTGCATTTGTTCTAGGCTATCTGACCAGAATTTATTTTGATTCAACGGAAATAAAAATTAATAATATAAACTTAATGCATCACTCGCAGAAGTCACTGTGTTTGCTTACAAGACGCTATCCGTAGCGATTCTGGCGCGAACGTCAGTGACATATACACAATGACCCAGATACTCCCGTAACGGAAAGAGCCATATAAAGGTAATATTTTGTGTGCGTTTATTCGTTGTGAACGGCACGTTTATTACATAACAAGATATCAATCATTGGCATGGCCAAGTAATTTTAGCACGTTTTACACATGTATTTTACAATAATGCAACTGATGAACTTTTTACAGAAAGTAATACTGTACTTAAAATGATTAAATTTAAATATGATTCGGCTCATCTAGGCACAAATGCGACCCAATGCGAAAACCGAGTCATTGGTTGCTTATTGCTGAGAAAAAGGTACGACAAAATATGGAAGACTAAGACGAAATTTGCGTCCTAATAGCGTTTTTGTTCCACTACGTGAAAAACGCGCTAAAACTACGAAAATACGCCACATGAGTTCGTTAAGAGAGTAGCTTAATGTCACCAATACCTAAGCGCCTTTCGTCCATAGCAGCAAGAGCACGGCTCCCCTTAGCAATCGTTTTAAATTTTTCACGGATATGACGCAAGTCACGGGGTGTACCTCCCCTTCCCGCTCTCTTTTCCTTCCGCTCGCTATCTCCTCACCATGGCGACGTTTCGGCGGATGGGGAAACTACTTCCGCTTGCTTTTCACTGTTGCACAAAACTGGTAAATTTTCTATTCAATCCCGTCCGCAAAGAAGTTTCACTTCAAAAATGATGGTCCTAATGAAATCCCCTAGGGGTTAGTAAAAGGAACCGTACAGATCCGTCACAAATCAAGAAAGAATTACTTTTTTAAAAAAGCATTCTCCTTTTATGAAAATATTTTCTGTTGTAATAATTGTTTCCTATATATTGCTAAAACTTATGTATATAAAGAGCCTAAATTATTATTCGTGACAAATTCTCATTATTTTTAGTTATACGATCAATCTGAATAGTAACCAGGTGTGTTTTGTTGAAGTTTATCTACAGTGATATATTAAACAATGTATAGCTTCACATAACTTATATGTTTGAAAAATCTTGGTTTGAGTTCTGTCTTAGCTATATTTAAGCAAAATATTATTATAATAGAAGCAATTTTTATAAAAGGAGAAAATTTTGAAAAAAAGCATTTTTTACCTCCATTTTTTGTCAAAAAAATATTTAAAAAATTGTTTTCATTCCAAAATTTTTGAACAATTTTACATTTATTTTCCAACTCAATTCAAGATAAATAACTCTTTACTTTCAAAATCAATTTAATATTTTCTGAATATAAAACAAAT
>BMAO01026549.1:0-59293 GCA_019973975.1 Trichonephila clavata
TATTTAGGGACCAACAATTTCCTCCATAATAATGATATTGAAAAAAAAAACAATGCTAAATGTATTAAATCATCAGATTTTGAGAAGATCCTCAAAATTATTGCTAATCAGTTTATACTAGTTTAAACAATTTATAAGAGTTTCTTGATAATTATTTGTGTGTGTGGGCTGCATAAAATCGTAAGCAAATATTATAAAAATATAATGCCACGCGCTCACCTTTGAATCAAATTTATGTTTAATTATACTTTACCTGCATAAATAATTGGTTGATGGTTTGACAGTAAAAGTAATAAATCTCGAGGGGGGAATATTTCACTCCTACATCACTTCTAACATCATTAAATTTTCTTTCGGTGACTTAATTTAAATTCATATTCTTCTTAAAGGTGAATAGTTATTACTTGAAAAAAAAAGGTAATAAATATTTTTAGGGCGTATATTTATAATAATTTACATAAATTATATATTCGCTTCATTTTTAATGTCATTACAAAGTCAATATAATAAATAACAAATTGTTTTTGATTAGGAAATACCAAACAATTTTAATTCTCAATTTTGTATTGCATTTTTTAACGAATTTAAGAACAATTGTTTTATGTAAAGTATCTCTTCGGTGTTCCAAAACTATTAAGAGTAGTTAGATCGCTTTTTAGCGCCTCATGAGATAAAATAAAAATTCCAAACACTATCCGATAAAGAAGATGCAGTGAAGATCACTTAAGATGAAGTTGAAGGGAATGAAATATTTTTTTGTGTTAAAAGAATTTCGCGAGTTAAAGGATATTTTGGAAAACAAAAACCTACCAACAAAATATTAAGTTAATTAGTACTTTACTTACAAGATATGTATATGTTACGGTCAAAGCCCGAAGTTCAGCCAGTTCCCGAATTGGCCGGCCAAATCGTGAAACAGCCAATATCGCCTCACAATGAACGACCTAAGTCCGATCTTTCCTTGATTTCGGGGTTTGGCCAGCCAGTTCGCGAAATGGCATGGGGTGATCGGCCAAAGTCAGAAGACAAAGGTCATGAGCAAATTTTGGGTGTTTGTATACCGTAATGCTAATGATAATCACATTATAGCTGCCACAGAGGAGTTTTCCGACGAATCCGCCCCTCTTAGGCGCCTAGGCTCGTCCTTCGGAACAAAGGCCAAGGAGGTACGGTGGCCCTAGTGGGCTGTAGTCTGAAGGGAGACGTTTTAGTGAGTAAGGATCGCACAGTACCAGAAAACCCCTGGTCTCTTATGAAAATTTTCCTCTCCCCTGGAGAAAACAAACAAACAAAAAGATAATCACATTATCTACTGAATTAGTTTATTACAGAAAATTATTATTATCATCACCTGTTACAACAAGGTGAACTTTTATGACACTTCGAATTGCGCAGCAGTTTGTTATTTTTACATCTGCAGCGATTTGTTGAGCACTTGGTAGTGCAACTGCATCGAGTGTAGCCTTGGCCGCCGGTCAGCGATTGTGAAGAGGCAACGGTTCGTAGTGATTTTTCCTCTGTGCCCACGGATGCTAATGTAAGTAGTTTCTCTTGTAAAATGGAAAACTCACTTCTGGAGTACAGTTGTTTGAGAACACCATGTTCTGTTCCTAGCTTGTAGAAAGCGCCCCTACCGAACAGTCTTGCTTCAGCACATCGAACATTGGTCAGGGAGTTCCGGTCACTTCGGGAAGTGGCCGGCCAAAGTCGCATATACGCTATTCATTTCCAGTACATTGGACATTGGCCACACGCTCCGGCCAATGTGCGATTTGGGTGGCCAATTCGGGAACTGGCCGAACTTCGGGCTTTGACCGTAACATAAACACATGCAATACATTTAACAAAAATCAAGCGACATTCTAAGAACTTAAAGAAATTTAAATACAAATTTTTCAAATTTTTTGAAAATTAGAGCATTTATTCAGTTTCTGGACAATAATCTGATATTTCTCTTTGCATTGTATTTTTAGTATTAAATTGTCAGCGAATTGTTCGATATCGTTCATTTTGTTATTCATTTATTTCACCATTGAAATGTGCGTCAACTGTGCTAACTTCTTATGACGTTCCTAATTTCAGTTGATGAAGTAACTGCATCAATGATATTTTTTGAGCTTTGAACAAAATTCAAAATGTCTTTGTCTGCCATAATTGGGGCTATACACACATTATCAACATCGACTTCAAGGAATTTTTCCGACAATATAATAGGATAGTCCAATCCAGCTGTTTTTTTCCGTGTATTATTTCGTGTTAACCGATATTTCGTCTTAAACGTTTTCGCATTAACCGTATTTTAATAGTATTATCCAACCTCAACTGAAATTTCTTGTAAAATGTTTATAATTGTGTAATACAAAATTTAATTTTTCAACTTAAGGAATAATTTTATATCTAATCAATGCAATTTTGTAAATAGGTTATAGATAAAAAGATCATTTCTAGTTTTAAGATGAAAATGTACGTGAAGCAGTGGAGCATACAAGGGGAGTGTCCTGAGGGTCCGGACATTCCCCCAAGGCCCTTGAGTTTTTTTCGATTGATCATAATACTATATATATATAACGTAAAATTTAATTAAGTACTGGTAATTAACAATTTACTTATTAATTAATGCTAATTATTAATTCAACAATTTATTTATTAATTAATGCTAATTATTAATTCAACAATTTATTTTTTACAGATTTTTTTTGACAAATTTGACAAAATCAAAAGAATCAATTGGTATTGTCTTGAGGTATGATGCGAGTTGGGGGACTTTTGACTGTGGACTACCCCCTTAAAAAATTCTTCTGTGCGTTACTGACGTGAAGCGAAATTTATAAACCTATATTTTAGATATGCACGTTGAAATAGCGATATCTGAGGAATAAAATTTTAACCAATAAAATATTTTTATAACTGTCATTATTTATACTACCAATAAGTAATTTGACTATAATAATGAAAATAGTAGCTGAAATATTTGATTAAATAAAAAAAAATACACAGTGAAATATGTTTAACGCGAAAACGCTTAAAACGAAATATTAGTTAACAGGAAAGAATACAACAGTCCGAACAAACTAATATGTATTTTCATGAACTTTTTCTCTTAACACGAAACGAAAATCGCTTAACATGAAAAGATTTTCCTTTCTGGAAATGAACAAAATACGGAAAACACCAGCTGTGGGTATTATGGGAATAATTCATTGCAATAGATGATTATAATGTGTGCACAGCTCCAATTATGGCAGAAAAAGACATTTTAGAGTTGGTTCTAAGCTAGAAAAATATCAATGATGCAGATTCTGACGTTGAAAATAAAATGAATAATGCATCTCCTGTTCCCACATCATCCGAAATGAAGAACGTCATGAACAGTATGCGCAGTTATTTAGATGCACATTCCGATGGTGAAATGAATAACAAAATGAACGACATCGAACAATTCGTTGGCAGTTTGACGCTAAAAAGGACTATGCAAAGAAAAAGGTCAGATTATTTCCCAAAAATACAATAAATGTTTCGTTTTTCAAAAACTTGAATATTTTGTATTAAATTTCATTAAAATTTTGTGAATGTTTTTGTTTTATTGATTTTTTTAATGCATGCATATATACATATTTATATAAATCAAAATAAACTCTATTAAACTTAGTTTTGTTGATGTATGGATTTTTTTGCTATATCCTTTAACACGAAATTCTTATAACACAAAAAATATTCCAGTCTTTTTAGTTTCGTGTTAAGCGATCTTCACTGTAAGACATAAAAATGTTTTCTTCAATTGAAACCGACATAATTTCGATTCACAATATTTTTTCAATATCCCATGAAAATAATTATAAATAAACAATTTTTTGAAGTATTTGAGTGATATATATATATTGGAATGTATAATTATTTAACCTATAAATAGTTGAGAATTCATAAATTTTGATCATAATGATCTTAAATAATAAAATTTTCAGTTTAAAGAAAAAAGTATAGTATTATTATATGAAATTGTTCATCTGTTCTGTAGTTAAAAACCAATTTTTTAAATATTAACTAAAATAAAAAAAAAACGTAGATTCAGAAAATTTGTAGAAAATATACATACGTTCCTTATTTTTTTTAAAATTAAATATTTTTTTCAAAATATTATAAAAAAACAGAATTTTTTCTCAGAGTTTTATGGTTAAATTAAAGTTTTTTAAATTATTCTAATATCATTTTAAATATTTTTAATATGATTCGTAATTAACTAAGTATTTATTATTATGATTCCTTGAATTTTCTTTCAAGATTTTAATGCTTGCCTTTTAAATGTAACTGATATAAAAACTACACGGAAAAAAATTAGTTAGTAGTCTACTCAGGAATTTATATTTTTTAAAAATATTTTAATAAAGATAAAAAGCATAGTGTTTATTTTTCGAGGGGGGATTTTAAACTTTTCGATTTTTCAAAACCAGATCAAAAATCCCTTTTAATAATTGTAGAATTTTCGTGCTTTTTTACATTACCTACCATGAATCAATTTACACATATCCAAAAAAAA
Organism: Trichonephila clavata; assembly: GCA_019973975.1. NCBI lineage: Eukaryota > Metazoa > Arthropoda > Arachnida > Araneae > Nephilidae > Trichonephila > Trichonephila clavata. The sequence goes on from BMAO01026549.1 coordinate 4,535, forward strand.
AAATTTACTTTTTATATAGTGAATAAATTTTCATCGTAAATTTCTTTAGATTTCAACTTATACGATTAAAAATATTTTTCATTGTTAATATTTTCACAGTAAGATAGATAGGTTCCTTAGTTGGTATTATTACCATTGAAAAACTTCGGAAAAAAATCAAATATAGTTTGGCTTATAAAATAATGATGAATACCTTCCGAGAGGAAAATAACAAAAATCTAGCTTTCAAACTTTCTCCAAATTCTCTCTACTCTCTTTTTCACTGTTTATTTTTTAAATAGCTTGATATTTCTTTTTTCTAAAAATTCTTCATTCAGAACTGCGCCCATGTGAGTCATTTAGGAGTATTATTTTTTCTTCACTTCAATTCTACTCATTTCATTCACTTCTATACTTTTTTTTTTATTTATATATTTTCTCTCTTCGACCCAAATTCAGTTATCATTCTTTCTGCAGAATCGTCTGCTTTTCTACCGTTCCTTTCCGCTTTTTTCCCCCCTCTGGTTCTTTTTTTCCTTCTCGAATGCCTTGGCGCAGTTTTAACGAGTCCATTGGCGACGGAAACGAGCGCGCGCTAGGTAACCCTTCGAATTATTATGAGATCGTGTTTTGAGGTGGCACTAGCTCCGACGAAACTGGAAGAGTTGGCAACACGTTACAGTGGCCTGCAGCCTGAGGGTGTATGGCAGCGCCTACCTATCCCAAAGAACACTCACATAACCACATAATCAGGACTTCTATTCTATGTATTCTACCACTCTTTTCTCACTTCCTTTCGGGTTTCTACTACATTACCTCTAAAACAATCCACTTGTCAAACTGATTTTTCACATCCCCCTTTAGTATCAGAACACAAAAGTTTTTTTTATTTGTTTACACAACGTTCTTAACTGAAATCGTGGATTAATCAGAGATGGAAACGTTCCATCGACTTCTAATGAACAAGTTCGAATGTTTTAGTATTGTTTTGCAGACGACCTTTTAGAATGAAGAATGCACGTGGTGTGTGCTTCGGCGGTGTTCCGATTTCTCAGCGGCGGTGCGGCAGAGAAAATCGTCTGCTTTTGCGGCGTGCCTTTTAAAAGTTCTCAACCAGACGATTTAGTTTGACGGAGTTGTATTATTGTCGAACTGGATCACGTTTGTCGTGTTGTGTTATGTTTTTTATCTTCCATTTGCCATTTTTTTTCACTGGTCAGTACGTGTACTGTATTAAGAGAGCATGAATGAAGATTTGAGGTATGTTTTTATTTCCTCGTTTAGTATGGTGTAGAAAATTGACAAGCGTAACTTTATTACAAAGAATGGTGAATTAATTTTTAAGTTTTGGAACACTGAATGAAAAAGCCGAGAATAAGATTTATATGATTGTATTCGTTATAGTGATGACATTCTGACCTGAATTGAATTATACTGTTCAATTTAAAGTGATAGATACATGGGAATATAGTTTAAAAGTATAATAAAGATCTATTGTTGAAAAGTTCTGTAAAAAGATCATTTGTTCCGTTAAAATGTTTAAAATATTTTAAGTTTTGGCAACATTATTTCCATGCCGTTTTGTTATTAAAATTCGTATTTTAAATTCTAAAACGTTTTGAAAACAAATCTTCGATTGATTTTTTGCCGATAATATATTTGAAATTTTAAATAAAATTGGCATTTGGGGATAGAAACTGAAAAATAAAAAAAAATATATTCTTTTTATACTATATAGTCTAATTTTCTTTGTTGATTCTGAAAAAAAAAGTACTAAGTTTATAACAAAAATTTATCATAATTTGTTCCAAAAAACTATTCGAAAGCGTCGAATCTATTTCTAAAATACTGTTGAAACCGAATCTTCGATTGCTTTGTGAAGACTGAATAAAAGCCATTTTAACTTTATTCTCTAATTCAATTAGAATAAACTTTGAACAAACTTTAAAAGCAAAAAAAGAAGAACATGAATCCTATCGAATCATTCTGAAAGTTCCACACGAAAAAACGATAATGCCAAGTCATATTCCTAGTTCTCGTGAAGTCCAAAAACTTCACCGAACTCAACAGCTTTCTTCGCTGCAAGACATTTCGACATCTTGAAACCCTGTCCTACAATTCTCTTCAATCCATTCTGCAATGACGAGGCCTAGACCGTACCGGCTTCGAAGTCCCAACGCACAATCCTCAAGAATTTGTTCATGTTTTTTAAATTGTGTCTTGATCTTTCTGTTTTGTTCTATCGCTATGTGCATGGAGTTTAGTCTTAGCGATACCTCATCTACGTCGTACGATCAAGTACCGTGTTCTGTGTTCTGTGACTGCCTAGGACCGGAATTTGCTGTCCAGGCGGACTGTTCTAACCGGACACTGACCACTGTGCCGGCTGATCTGAGCCATGGGACTGTTAAACTGTGAGTACTTATTTATCATTTGGTTTTTTGCAATAAGTTATTTATGTATTTCGTTCATAAAATTTCTTTTAAGTCGTTTATATCTGTAGGTTATTAATGAAACCATTTAAAATCCTACGTTACAAATAACTATAAGAAAAACACAATTTTTAAGTTAGTTGCCCCAAAATATATTGTAAAATAAGTGATTCACTGGACTTGCTTTTGGGATAATTAGGTAATAAGTATAACTGTGATTATATGAATCAGCAATTTAGTAATGAAAGTCAATAATATTTTACCAGTTATTTCAACAGTATTTACTATCCGTCAGTTTATTTCGATAAGTAAAAAGTTGATATGAAATAATTCTAAAATAAATTATTAAATAAGAATTCCATGAAATTTAGAATTACGTACTCAGTTTTGTAGTCGGTTTGCAAAATTATAAATATAAAATATTTTTTGTTTGATTTCTCGGGAGATTTAAAAGTTGAATTGAAATGTGATTTAAAAAAATATATATTAAGTTTATTTATGTAACATTGCATAGTTAATTTATAACGGTACTACTGTAATATGCATCACTTTTAGATCAAAATATGTACCATTAATCTGATTATATAAGTCGTCAAAAATATCTAGATCACATTTTATAATGTGTACAGATTAATAAAGCAATTCTATAATAAAAGTAAGCACAGTATGCCAATTGATAATCAGCAATATAAATTGATTTTTTGTGTTTTAATAATTGAAAGTAAAACTGTGAAAATTATATAGTTTTTAAATTCTGGTTTTGCTGTAGAGACGTGGAAAAACGAAAGAACTTTTTAAATAAATTCATTTGTTTCCTTTTTGTTATACACATAAAAATTTACATAAAAAAGAACTATGTAGCAAAATATATAAAAATGTAATCATAGATGAAATTTTTTAAAACTGATGAATTAGAGTAAAAATATTTTCGAAGTCTTGCGCACTTATCATTTAAAATTAAAAATCGCGCTTCTATTTTTGTCTTAAGACCGCGAACTAAACATTTCAATATTCATTCTATTCTAGAAAAAATATATACTGATACTAAATTACACTTTTGATTTGGATTTTTTTTCTAATTTGAATAAATACCATTTTTAAGTGCCTACAATTTCAGCTATAATAAATAAATAAATGTACATCATAGTTAAAATAATTTAACATTTTTAGAAATATATTTATTACATTCCTTAAAATAATACAATTTAAGTTTTTAAAAAGTTCGAAATGCTAACAGTTTGTTTTAATTAAATATAAGGAATATCATTTGAAATGTATATTTTTAATTAGTTATTATGAATAATCATATGTATTTTTAAATTTTAATACTTTTTAAAAAAGAAATTAATTCTTAATTTTTGCTTTTCACATTATGAAAAGATAATTTTGATTTAAATATATTTACGCTCAGATATTTTATTCAGAGTTGAAGACACTTTTTTATCTAGTATTCCCCCGAATATTTTTTTAAGTAACCGATTTAAAGTTGAGAATTAACCATTATAAAATCTTGAAGAGTTTGACCAGTTACAGCATGTATTTTTCTTCATACGTAAGAAAAATGCATGCTTTTAAATTTAATTTTTTCCATCTTTTGTTCTTAAACAATATCTTTCCTTAAAAAACATTTTGAGATGTTTCTCTTATAATTAGTATTAAATAAGTACATATTTAATTTCATTGGAGAAAAAACATCTGCGTGTATTACTTTTCTCGAAGCTATAATTCAATATAAAAATAAAACATCAGATAATTAGCTATTGTATGGATATTAAAACATACATCATTAGCAAAATCGGGGGAAAATGCTTTAGAAAAAAATATTAATGATTATTTAGCAATAAAAATAAATATTGAATGATATAGAATATTTTTTCTTTGGTCAAAGAAAAAAAATGCAATTACACACTAAGAAGTAATGATCCATGCGTGTTGTTTTTTAAGCTTTAAATAAATATACATATAACTTACATTATATTGTACAATAATGTACGATTCTATTATTGTGAAATGCGCATAAGTATTGAATTTGTAATAAATCTGGTTATTTAACTATTATAAATGAAAAACTAGTATTGTAAGATTTAAAAAAAAATGAAACTATTTATAATCACTTTTTGGAACAAAAAAAATCGAAATAAATCTCTTTTAGTACTTTGATAAACTAACATGCTTTTGTATTAATTATCATTACTTAAGCAGTTTATTCATACATATGAAGATAATTTTTAGTCAACCATTTTAGAAATATTTTAAACATTATTTGATAAATCCCCCCTCCTCCTTTTATGAAAAGCTATTTTTACGATTTTAAAAATAGTTTATTTTCATGAACATACTGTGATTGTTTATAAATAAGTTTTTTTAAATATTGAATTAGCACTTTGAAATGTAGAAGTTAAATATTCTAAATAAACCTAGATTTCAATAACTGTTCTTTATTTTAACCAAACATTTAGTTCAAAAATTGTTTTTTTTTTTAATCCAAGGATTGAAAAAAAATTTTTTAAATCGATATAAAGGTTTTTCATCGCTTTCGATTTTTATGCTGAACATTTAGTTTAATTTATCTTTCTAAAAAATAGAAATATTAAATTTTTTCCAATTTTTTTAAGTGGCTGATTACGTTTGGAACTGTGATTTTGAAAAAAGCGTATAAACGGATACTTTTTTATATATATTTAGTATGAGTTAAATCGAAATATACATATAAAATTGTTTTAAAATTATTATTTCGAGAAAAAATTATTTAAATGCATTTTTTAATCAGAGTTGAGAAATTTAAATGAAAAACACCGGTTATTATTTTAGCTGGTGATAACTATTAAAATAATGTGAATTTTTCAAAAAGCCCAAGTTCATTACCCCTGTGTAGAAGTTTTAAGCAAAATTATTATTATTATTATCGAAGCACTATTCATAAAAATATAATATTTTGAAAATAAGTCATTTTTTTTTTCATTTTTTGCCAAAAAATTGCAATTAAATAATTTTTTCTTGTAATAATATTCTTAAAACAATTTTATATGTACTAAAAATATAATTACTTACTAGGATAATTCAAACGAACCGAAATATCAAAACAATATTAGTGTTTATACTCTTTTTCTAAATTAAATTCCAAAAGAGTAGACAGTCATCGTAATGAACGCATATTTATATATAAAAGTGAAGGAATTTTCTTTAGCGAGTTAATTATTTATTTTCAAAGCATTAAATTAATTATTTTAATAAAAAAAATTTAATCACCAATTGCATTTGTGAAAATATAAACGTTGTAACTTTTTCTTTCATTCTAAAACGAAAAATCTCCAAATAAATTATTCTTCATACACAAAAAGTCACTTACAAAATCTAAATTTTACACATTTTACTTTCAAATCTCTCACTAAAGGAACAAAATACATAATGAAATATCCTTTCAATTTAATCTTAAAAATATCCCATACAATAAAGAACTTCATAACTCATTCTTTTTCTTCTTTATTATAAACGAAATTGATTGTTAAACTTTTCACGTCCCTTGTGTGAATTACACATTCTCCTGAAGAAGCCATTCATTTTATTTATGGAACTATCTACACAAGATTACTATGTGTGATATCATAAGTTAAAGAAGATAGGTACTTTGTTGCCGGCGGGAATATGCTATTTTAGCGAGTATTCCAAATTCTTAAAAGCCCTTGCTTTTTGCAAGAGCTTCTTCTTTTCCAACTGTTACTCAAAGCCAGACAGAAGCATTTTCGTAAAATAAAACTTCTCTCATGAATTATTAATTTCGCATAAAGCTGTTATGTTGATAAAATGTTGTTTAATATTGATATAAGATTCCATTTGTATGGGTAATATAAGTTCTTGCACTGAAATATTTTAAAAATAAATGTAAAAATTTTATAGAATGTAACAGGTTCTTGTTAGAATATGAGTTAAAATGTATTGATTTTACTTAAAATGAATATTAATATTGATATGACTTAAATTGTGTTGTGTAAACATTAATGTTTTGCTAAAATTCTCTTAAAACGAACGTAAAAACTAAAAAGAATATAAGGTGATTAAATTATATTAGTATAATGTGCATTTTAGAATTTATTTAAAATACTTTTAAAACCTTGATTTTGAAAAAGCGTGTAAATGAATATATGTTTTTTGATATTTAGTATCACTTGAATTAGAATATATTTATAAAATTGTTTTCTGAATATTATATTACAAGAAAAAATTATTCAAATCCAATTTTTTTGGTGAAAAATGAAAAAAAGACAAACTTTAAAATCCTTCTCTTTTTATGGAAAATGCTTCTATTATACTAATAATTTTCTTATATATAACTAAGACTATTTTAGAGCATGAAATAGGATTTTTGAAAAATTCACACTGTTTTCAGAACTAATATCAATTGAAATAATAACCGGTGTCTTTTTGTTAAAATTTCTCTCGTCAGATACAATATATTGAAATATGAATAAATCTCCTTCTAAATTGTATATTTCAAAAATCCTAGTTCATGCTCTATGCTGAAGTCTTAGCTATACAAAGGGAAAATATTATTATTATGAAGCCCTTTCTATAATAGAAGAACGTTTTGAAAATATGCCATTTTTGCTTTGTTTTTTTCCCTAAAAAAATTCCAATTAAAATTTTTTTATTGTAATGATATACTTAAAACAATTTTTCATGTAACTTCTAATTCAACGAACACTAAATATTAAAAAAAAATCATTTGTATACTTTTTCAAAATCACAGTTCCGAATATAGCCAGCCACCTTAATAACTTGATAAAAATATTTTTCTCCAGTACGTTTTTAAAACGAATGTGAAAATTAAAATTAATATAAGTTGTAGCTGGTAAAAGAGTTGATATATATATATAAGAGAGAGAGTCATATTCTATATCAGAATGAATGGAATGTCAAATGTTCCATTCGATAAAAGCAAAGCAAATTATTTTATGGCTTTGTGATAAATATTTAAATCTATTTTATTAAAGTCTTTCTTTGAATTTTAAATTATGTCATTTCATTTAAGTTGTAATAAGGATTCTAATTCATAATTTTTAAACGACGAAGTGATTAAAATTTAAAAGAGGATCGCGCCATTTTCAGAAACCGCATGACCTTTCCTAGTCCAATTTATTCGAATTAAAATTGCTACTTTAATATTTTCTCACGCAGTTAATTGGCCAATAACACACACAACATTGCAATTTTAATAAATTAATTCTCCTCTCGAATTAGAAAACCGTGTGAAAATTGTATACCGTGTCATTTTCTTGTACACATTTTGAAATGAGGTTGTAAGTTATTTTTTTTTTTTTTTTTCATAATTATGTAGCAACATTTTTTGTCACTGTGATATAACTAATCGTTTGGTATTTCTACTATTTTTTTAATTCAATGCGTGTACAAAGTAAAAAAAGTAAAATAATTAGGATTAATTTGCGGCAATTATTATTAATTAAACGTTTTTTTTCGTAATACTTAATTTTTTATTAATTGATCTGATATGTTGTTTCGAACTTAGGTGAATGTAGATATTGAAATAAATTATATCAGACTATTTGTCCTTAAATTAATTTAGACGTATATTAAAAAAAAAATCTGAAGTTTTATTTATTAATTGTTTTCTGGAAATTTATCCTGAGATATAAAATTGGGTTTAAAAATGTTTTAAAATAAAAATGGATTTTCATGAATAAACATTCGATATAATTTTCTGATTTTCTAATATTTTCAATTTAAAATGAAGGAATGTTTTACGTAAAATCTTTTTCTTAATTTTGCATTAGTTTTTGGAAAAAAAATTGATACTTGTGATAGATTTTTATGCTGTATTACCAAATATTGAATTTTTTTTCTTTAGATCACGATGCATAATAATATTATCAATACTTTTGTGTAGAGATATTCCATTTTAAGACCTCAATAATACTATTAAATCCTTTTTTAATTACAAAAAAGAAATAGCAAATAATATTTGGCGGTATGTATAAGCGAGAGAATCATCAGAAAAGATAATTTTGTATTGGTTGGATACAATTATATTCGTATTAGCAATTAAGCATGTATTTAGCAATTCTAAAATGTTTCATTGTATGTTCTTCGGTTTTCTGACTAATTTTTTAAAAAAATAAATCAAGAATTTTGTTGAATGCATTAGCTTGGTCAAAAAGATATAGGAAAAATGTATCTAAAGATTACGAATATATTAATTGAAAATACACATTCATACTCGAATAAAAGAATAATTTCAGTTATTTTTAAACACAAGCGTAAAATTTTTCTTCACGGTGGTGTGAAAAATTATTTATATGAATTCGTCTTCATTTTGCTTTTGATACTTTTGTATTTTTACTTAAATATACATAAATTACTCAAAAATATTTTGTGGTTTATATGTTTCTATAGATACATGAAAAGGCTTTGCGCTTAAATATAAGATGGTTTGATAGAAAAAACTTTTCTCTTCTTAAATGTGAATGAATTTAGGGAAAATTTCACAATTTCAGTTCTCTTCAACAAAACTTTCTTGAAAACAAACAGCGAAATTCTTTCAAATTAACGCGATTGATGGTAACACTAAGTATACTAGACCTTTATATATTATTCAATTGTTGTTTTGTACTTAGGTATTATTATTTTTTTTGGAAACTAAATAGTCCAGTTTGAAAGAAAAATACTAAGAATCAACGATTTTTCTTAGTTATTTTATATATTGTATTAGAAAATTCAATTTTTAATTATTACTACTTTGAATTCATAATATATGATATTTTGGAACATTTTTTCTTTAAGGTTTTCGAATGATTTGATTTTTTTCTCTGTGTTCTGTCCTGTCCTTTGTTTTCCATTGTTATAATAAAACTAAAAATATAAAATTTAATTTTCTGTCATAGGGTATCTGCAATATTGAAAGAAATTCGATCATTTTGTTTTGTACAACTTGTAGGTTCCTGAAGGAAAATATAATTGAAAGTTTATTTTATTATATTATTAATATTTAGATATATTTATCCAGTAATTTTACTTGAATGTATAGTTCTGTTCATTCTTGCGTTTTAATCTAATATAAATTCAAATATTTTACAGAGTAAAATTTTACAGAGTACATTCATTGCATTTTACTTCTCGTGCCAGCATTTATAGTGATTTTATTTAAAGAGAGAATATTAAAATAACGAAATATTTTTTTTCCCCTTAAAGTCTAACTTGATAAAAGTAAAACTCACATAGAAAATTACGAATATTTTTACACTTATATTAACCTACTACTTTAGTTTTTATATAATCAAGAATACCTAAGAAAATAACTGAAAATAGGGTCAGATTATTCAGAATTTTAAGACAATTGTGAGGCCGCCATGTTTGTTTCGAAATCTTTCTTCTTAATTTGGCTTCCTTCTTGATATGTTTTGGGGTCAAATGGTTTTGATGTAGCGGTGAATTGCCATTACTTTGTATTTCTTTTCTTTCTTTCTTTAATTACTATTGACATTCCATTCACATTTTTGCATAATATTTAATGTACGGAAGAGTTAAAGATGTTCCGTATGTCAAGTCTTTTTTTTATAGAAGTCTTGACATTTTTTATTACTGAATGAATTTATTTTAAAATGAAATGTTTGATTCAATTGTATCTTATAGAGGAGCAAAAGTTACTGCGCAATATATTATAATTTTTAATAATTTATTTATTTAAGATTAATATTGATAATTCAGTTATAATATTCGAATAAAATAATTCAATTCCTACGCATTATTGGCATTTCAGCCAGTTATAAAAAATGCCTCTGATACGCATACAGATTTTTTTATCGCAAATTTTATAATAAACTATCGCAACTTTTAAATAAACTATATCGAAAACTTTATTCTTGTGTTATTTAATTATATAAAATAAAGTAAATATCATTCAATGATGAGTTGTCTAGAATTCAGATCATTTACCTGTATATAATAGAAAAAAAAGGGAAAGAAAGAAATTTCGTTGCTTTAACGATGGATAAAATTGTATGTACATAACAAAGTAAAGAGTTTTAAGCAAAGTTCCGAAACACTTGTTTTATCTTTTTAAAATGTAAATATAAAACGAATTTTATAAATGTAACATAAGTTATCTTTCATATATCATTAAATTATTGCATAAAATTAGAAAAGCAGTATTACTTCTTAAAAGAATTAATCATTACATAGCATGCGAAGAGCACATAAACAAAGTCTCTTTTAATAATTGCAGTTCGTTCAATTCCATAATAATACCATCTGCCACGTGATCCGCGCCACAAAAAAAGGAAATAAAACGGATTAACGCTGGCAAAGCACCCCGCTTTATTTCTAATGTATTCTTTGAGCACACGCCTGGTAAAAAAAAGTTTTTTCAAAGAAAAACACAAGATATTAGCTCTGAGGAAGCAAAACAGACAAGGGAAGAAAATTAATGATATTATATTCCTTTACTTAAATTTTACCCTACCCTTTATATTTGTCGTTTTTCTCCCCTTTCGCTACACCCAAACCATTGCCTTTTTCTTTTTGTACCTTAAGGCACTTTTTATGCAACCTACCTCGAAGAAAAATTACGGTAATCACCATTAAAAGAAGGATAAAAAAAATCTATTACTCTCTTCTTTGTCGTTTCTCGGTAATTATTAGAATAAGATCAATCAGGTTAAGTGAAACGGTATATTCTTTTTTCTGTACTTGTTCTTTAAGACTTTGTGAAACTCTACAATGACTTTTAAGTATGATACTTAACCCATTTACTCGACAAGATCTGTTTGGGAAGTATCGTTTTCGTAGAATATGGAGATTGTGTGCACTTTCCATTTGTATCTGCCATTTTTAGCTTGTAAGGCTTCAAATCAATTTGGTTACGGAAGTAGGTACGTTTCGTGTCATGTTAATGGAAAAACTACCTCGGAACCATTTTTCTTTTTGGGAACTTAATGGATCATTTTGAAAATTGTTTGTGGCTTATGTAAAATAATTAAATATTAAGATTCCCTTTTCTTTTTTCTTGTCTTGTATTTTTCATTTTAAGTTCAAGAACCTTTAAGAATTTTAGAGGGAATTGGAAGCGATCGATTGCTGCGTAAAATAATTATCTCCTTGATGTAATATGCTGTATGAAACTCGATGGAAAAAAAACTCATTTCTTTTCATCCGAGCTTAAAGAAATTTGAGAATATAATAAAATATGCTACAGAAAAAAATGTCTAGCGTTACGTGAAGATAATTCTAAGACTTAACAAGATAAAATCAGTGGCTTCAAATATCTCTCTATATATGTGGGAAATACCACTCACCAATTCACTCACTCACTTATTCATCATGAGACTACGAAACTATTCGACATTCTGACATTAAATTTAGCATTCAAATTTCTTTTGTTGAGTGGATATTTGCTAGGATCTGATTTTGTGGAAATTGACTTTTCTGGAAGGGGGGGGGGATTGGATGAGGGTTTTCTATAAATATCCTGGTATTTGAGCTATTAGATCTTCAGACCAAATTTGACAAGCATGTTTATTTTATATGTAGAATACATATCCACTAAGAACCGGTTTTGCGGAAATCGACTCTCAAGTAGGAGGGAGGGAAACGAAGGCATCATAGATAAAAATTCCCATTTTATAAATTCAAGGCCTGGCTTTTTAAAATCAAGAGACAAAGGCTATAACAGTGTTTTTCAATACAATCGAAAACTTAATGCTAGGACTTAGATATCAAATTTCTAAAAATAATATATATATATAGTGATGCAATATCATGAAGTACCCAGTGAAGGGCGTGGGTAATGCCTCGCAACATAGAATTCCCATCAATATATCCATTGTGCCCGAAAAACTTTTATTAGAAATCTATTACACTCCTGATAGTCACTATAGATCAGCGTTTCTCAAATTGTGGGGCGGGCCCCCTAGGGCGCGTATTAACCCTAAGTGGGGGCGGGGCGCAAGCATATTAAAAAGTCGAAAACAAAAATAATTAATTTACTGAAAGCAAGTAAAACATAAAATATAGTGCTATAACACTGATATAATACACTTATAAATGTAACAGTACTCTGCACAATGTATTTCAGAATTATTTTAGCAATTCTAAGTTAAGAACCAGTTTAATAATTACCCGTGACTCAGTGGGCTTGTCATATGTAATATTATATACAAAATTTAATGCTTCTCTTGTTAATGGGTACGGTTTATAATTAAAGTCACGTATTGAAGCTTTAGCGTCAAAATCTATTGTTATTGAATTCAAAACAATGTTATTTTATGGGGGAGAGGGGAGCGATGAATACTATGAATGAAAATTGGGTCGTAAATATTGATAGTTTCAGAAGCACTACTATAGTTTTTTGCGTGAAGTATATCGGGCTATGAAGAGTTTTCAGAATGAATTAATCTAGGGGTGAACAAAAATTTGGCCTTCAAGTGCGCAGTAGATATTTTTTACCTTATAAATGTGTTTATTTGATACATAAAAATACATATTTAAGAATTTTTGCTATATATATTTAAAAATGTTCAAAAAATTTTAATAATTTGCAAAATTCCTATTTCTATTGTATTTTATTCTAAATAGAATATTATCAGTGTTTTACTATTTTAATTTTATAATGAATGAAATTATATTCAATTTTAATCAGAGTTAAAAGTAGCGACGGAAGAACTAAATTTCACTTTATTATACTTGATTAATATTATTCAAGTAAACGCTACTATATATTTTAAATGTAGGTACTATATATGGCTAAGCACATATTTTTTCCTTTAGAAATCCATATCATATGCTACATATCCATTTTAAATCCATTCCATTTTTCTCTTCTGCAAAATCGATTTCGATTTGATTTGATTTTAAATTACGTCACTCTTTGAAGCAATATGTGGGCTACTGGCAACGGATCTCTTAATCTTGAACCACGGTTAGTAATGAGGACGACACCAGAGGTGACATACCCTTCTACGATATTCCGCATTGCGCCAATTGGAGGCCTTTGAACCTCGATAGATTTAGCGTGTATCCTCTCCTTTGCACGATAGGTTTTTCAGTTGCACTAGATTTTGAATCTATGACTCGAAAGTACTGGCCACGAGTTCGAGACCATGACTCACAATATGTATCGAAGGAAAGAACTATATAAATCGATGTATGGTATTTTTTCACAAAAATATATCTCTATTTGGATCTTACTTGGAATTTCATTTGATCCAAAATGTTAATTAATATTTCAGTACACAATGACCCATCCAAAATACATATAAAAGTGTTAAAGCCATTTTAATACACATTGAATGTCTCTTACTCTTTTGAGTGATTCGGGACCACAAGACAACTTGACATATTTTCTCATTGAAATTACTTTGTAAGAGAATTTCTCCGAATCTCTCAAATGACATTTGCTTGAAATATTTCAGAATTTAAAGTTAACGCCAAGTATTAATTCCGGTAACTTTAACTTTGGTCTTGAATTAGAGGAAATATGTAAGCGAGAATTTTAAAGGTTTAACTTAAGTCATTGTTGACGAGTTCTGAATAATGAGGATAAGAAATGTTGAAATTGTTTGTGTAACTTAAATGTAAAAATATTTCCGCTTCTGTTGTATTACGATCAGGTTAATATTAACGAGAGAAGATTTATTTCACTATTGGAATATTAGTCCAATTTATTAACACCCTTTTATAAGTTTCACTTGCCTCTAACGGAATCTTTGAACTCAATTTTTACCCACTTTAAAAGTTCAGATTAATTCGAAATTTTGCTCCCTTGTCCAGGACCGATGTAGTAAATAATTTAATACTTTTGTTCCATTTTCCTGATCAGGATCTTCAGGATTAACGATATCCCATTTTCGGATCCCATCTCGCATCTGGCGACTAATTTCAGATCCCATTTCCAGATTTGGCGACTTATTCCAAATTTGGCGTTTAAAAGATTAATTACAACTTAGTTCGATGAACTATAAAAGGGTATTTTTTAAACTATGATTTATTTTTTAATGCAAAATGTAACTGAAGTCGGGTTCAGTATTGCAATATTAAGTGAATTATGCATCGCTGCAACAGAGATTAAAACAATTTATCCAAATTGCTATTTATTGCACAAAAGCATTACAAGGATTTTACAACATGTAAGTAGATTTAACTTTTATTGATACTGGGAGGGGGGTACCCACCTATCCCCCGTTTGGTGGACAACCCCCCCCCCTTATTCAAATTATACAGTTCATTGTTCAAATTGTAAAATTTTAAAAATTACATGTATTGTGTAAGTCTATGTATTTGTTCTTTTTATTCGCAAAATTCGTTCTTGGTGCGCCAAATTCGTGACTGAAGAGACATTGTCCAACACATCATTGATTTAGTCCTCAGATTTTGATAAACCAGCAGCTTTAGCAGTTTCCTGGAACGCTGAGTATTTAAGTTTAGTTGATTGTTAATAAGTCTTCGTATGAGACAGCGCCTTTCTTCTCAAGTAGCGATTCCAGTCCGGGCAATCGTTGCGATATTTTTCTGTGCGAGCTCGCAATAATGTACTATCTCTACTCTTGACGAAATTACATCGAACGAAGTACATGGTTGCCAATTCAGCGCGCACGACACATGCGAAATCGGGGTTGCCAACTTGGCGAGTTAGTTACCTTGAACGCTGGCATTGTTGAGATAGAACGTAATAAATTTATTACAGCATCACGAAAAACGTTTGTTATATAGAGAGAGATAGTTAATTATAATTTAACTATAATAATATTAATAAATGAATCTGAAATATAACTCCCTTATTAATATATTAAATAGTAATTTTTATTAATGTATTTAAAAATACATTATTTTTTTATTTATTTAGTTTTATCATTTGTTAAAGAAATAATTTCTTCTCCTGAAACATTAATTATTCGAAATTATATAATTATTCTGCATGTAAAACATTTAAGCTCTTCAGATTCATATTATTTATGGCTGCTTTTTTCGCATTCCTTGTAAAAATTCTAAAATTTTGAAATCTATTTTAGGAAACATACACTGGCATTTTAAATAAAAATGTTTTATAGTATGAAACATGTACGTATTCTTAATCATTAAATTTTAAAATTAAATTATTAAATTTTTGAGTACATTCATCCAGAACGTAATTTCAAAGAAAATCGTATCTTATTAAGGAAAATTGTAAAACTCCATAATTTCCAATTAAATTACTATGCAAATTTGAAATTATTCTATGTAAATTATTGTAATGCAGATATAAAGATAATAAAACTATTCATCACGAACAGTTTTACTGCTTCTTTGATTTTAAGTAAATTTAATGCACTCAAAAATTTTTCATTCTCTACAGTATTATCTCAAATAAAATAGACTTTTTTTTTTCAAATTAAAGTAAAAACACCATTAGATTTTGCTGAGAATGTTTTGTTAGCCATTATGTGTTAGGGTGATTTAATTTGCCAAATGAGGTTGTTATCAACTTCTAAATGTACTTCGAAAGTCATAATGTTTTATATCCCTCTCAATTAAGTTAATTTAATTTGATGTTTGAATACCAGAAAATGGAAATAAAAAAAAAAGGAATCTGTTTTTTTATTTTATTTCACCCATGCTGAATGCCAAAAAAAGTGATCTGTTACAGATTCTCTTTTTTTAAAAAATTAAATACATCACATTCTGTGTGCAAAACACAGTACTAGTTAATAAAATAGTTTAGGATATTCGCGGAAAAATATAAAAAAAATAAAGATACAACTTTTTTTATTCTCTCATTTTCAAAAAAATGTGCTCATTCATTTTTTTTTTTTTTTTTTGTAACGTGTTTTGTATTTCAAAGCAACATGAAACTAATGATTTCGTATCTCTTGCTTATTTAAAACATTCTTTTTCTTAATCCACTGTTTAATTCAACAAATGTAGGGAAAAAATCTTTAACTACATGTTTTCGAAGCATATTTTTCTCCTTGAATTACAGAATTCAACTTAAAAAATTTCCAATTTTAAGTTTTATTTATTATTTTTTATGAATTGGAGGCAACATTCACTTACATGTATTACAGCATTAATTATATTATTTTGAACGAAAGTAACAAATCGTCAATAAAATGTAATGAAAAATTGGTTAAAAAATTATTTATATTAAAGCAAACAAAATATGAGAACTAGTACTTATTTTCTCGATATATATTACTAAAAACTAATTGGTGAAACTATTGAAATTACAAAAAAACTGCTATCCTAATTGCGTTACAATATTTATTATTCAATAATTAATTACCTGATTTTTATTCTATTTATTGTTTTATGATCGTAAAACTATTGTTATCAAAGCTAATTTCTTTTCAAAATCACATTGATAAATTAAAATTATACATTTGTAAAATTTGATGAACTAATAAGTAATTATATTATTTTCAAAACATCGGTTACATTTTATGGAATTTCTTCCTGGTTTTCTTCTAAAAAGTGGAGGAAATTCGATATAAAGAACTTATTCTGTTATACCATTTTTGTAATCAACAAATTATTAAAATGGCTGAAAAAATACATTTTCTTAGATTCATATTAGCTAAAAAATCTTCCAAAATCTAGTTTAAATAAGATATGTTGTTCGGTATTATTTTGTGTGTGTGTGAATGCTACTATTCAGTTATTTTAAAGCCAGTTTCGATTAAAGTTAGAACAATAAGTACATTTTATTTTCAATAGGGAAAATATTCTAATATTAAAAATTCTGGCTTAATATGTTTAAATCACGGTTCCTCAGATTCTTATATAAGTCAACGCATTTTCCTTTATGTTTGAATAATATTTATCTTGAACAAAAAACCTTTCACTCTTCATTTTTTGTACTGTTATATTAAATTGACATTTAATTTATTTGTTAAAATAAGAAAAATACATATTTAAAAAAAATTGAATGTTATCTTATAAAACCAAAATGTAATATACACAAAATTTAGAAACAAACCTATTTCTGTGAGTTTTTAAGAAGCAATATAATAAATAGAACATGTCACAAATGGACAAACTTGATAATATTGAGCCATTTTTTTTCTTTATTGTTCCACATTGTTCCAAATTGGTTTTTGTATGTATTAGAAATATTTTTTTTGATGGTAAATAATTTACTTTATTCACCACCGAATAAATTAATAATTTTAAGTGAAAAAAATATGTTTCAGTTCGTATATATAATTCTGATGTCACTAGTTTTAAAAAAACATCAGGAGAAACAACTTTTTTTGTGTGTAATAGAACTGGAAATTTCGATAATTTTTTATTTGATAAGCCGTTGACCTGTTCACCTGCGCTCAATTAAAACATCTGCTGAGGAATAATTTTATATAATTCAATTATAATTTTTCTTTTACTTAAAGCTTTCAATGCAGTCATCAGTAATTGATTAGTCTTTTTTTCCAATGGGAAAGTAATATTTTGATGTGTTCTAACTGTGACGAACTTAACATACATTTTGTACACGAAGCATAGATTGCTTTTAATGGTTGTCAATCATTATGTTCATTATGCAAATAGGGCTAATGATTCGTCCTCTGTTAACCCCTTCACAGTATGATTTTTTAAATATTCATTATATAAAATTAATACATCAACTTGTCAAAAATAAAAATTGAAGAATATAAATAAAAATATTTTAAAAAAAATTCGCGTAGGCATGATGAATATATTAAAATCATCAGTAAGTACAGATGAGTAGCTCGTGTGTGTGTTTATTGATGATTGGAATGACATATATGTTAAAGTAAGGTGTATTAATACTAGTGTCAGGTTGCAAAAAAATTTTAAATTAAAAAATTAATTTAATTTTGATTTTAAATAAAATAATTGACGTTGTGGGGAAATCGATATGGCAGAGAAACAGAAACTTTTGGATTGATGATGATTGATTAACTTTCATCCTAAGAAAATGATCACGAAGTAAAAAAAGAAGCTTAAATGAATATCTAGCAAATTAAATTTGACCTATATTTTAATATATGGAGTGCGAAGATCATTTATATATACACGTTAACAGTTCTTAAAAAATTGATGATTTTTATTATTGTTTATTTTTGAAAGTATTTATAAAACACATCAAGACTAATGTTTTATAAAATATTTATCACTAGTCACTCCTTTGTCAAAGTTTTCATTTTCAGACGTGCATATAAATTTTTATGTGATTTATTGGAGGTCAGGAAACACACAAAGCATCTATCTATAAATATTAAAGGGAAAAAGCGACTCACTCACATCACGAAATCTCCGGAACTATGAGGCCTACAGACTTGAAATTTCGCAGGCATGATCCTTTTGTTTAGTAGAGATTATCTGAGATCGAATTTTGTGAAAATAGACTTCTAAGGGCTTTTTTGGGGCCTTATAAACAAATATTAACGTTTTTGAACTATTAGACCAACAGACTAGAAATTTGGCATGCATTTTTTTTTTTAGTTGAGATTTTATAAGAACGAGAGAGAGTTTTGCGGAAATCGATTCTCAAGGAGGGTTACGGAGGTGTTATGAAAAAGAATCCTGTTTTTGAACTATTAGACCTACACACCTGATATTAAGTAAGCATGTTTCTTTTGTTCAGCTGAGATACACAAAGAAAGAGTCTCCAGAAATTGACTCTCCAAGGGGATACGGGGTTTAAGGTATGTGACTACCCAAAATTCGCCATTTTGGTGAAAATTTTCGAAATTTCTTTTATGTTTTTATTTTATAGCCCTAAATTTAAGAATTCAAAAACACTCTATTTTTGTTTCTAAGATATTTAGAAGCAAAGTTAAAGCATAATTAGTAAATGGAGTTTACAAAACCGGAAGAAGATTCCTACACAAAATATTTTTAAGATTTTGAATTGAAATTTTCAGTACTCATGTTTTATGTAGTTCTATCTGTGTTATGAATCAAAATCTAATCTCTGTGTATATATTTATGTAGTTTATTGCTTTTTTACAAAAAAAAACCCATTAAAACTTTAAAAAATCGAGTTTTTGCATAAAATTTGGCATATTTAAAAAACTTTCAAATTATTACGAATCTTTTAGTTCCTAACACATATAAAGATGTTATTTATGTACTGTATAAATATTGTTTGAATATATTTATTAAAATTTTGTGTAAAAGATCGTAACTGTGCAATTTTTCATCAAAATTTCACTAAAACCGACAATTGATAGTCTATAGAACTCTCCATAAAACAGCAAAAAATGTGAAAAAAAGGCGAATTTATTAAACATGAAGATGGAGAGAGCTTGAACTATAAATATGGCGAGTTTAAAAAATGTACAATTAATAGAAAATTTTTCATATTGCATTAAAATCTTTAAATGCATTTTCTGAGAAACCATGTTTTTCAATTTTTGGCTTCACGGTAAAGTTCACTACAGGTTTATTTTTAATATATTGCATTGAAATTTTCAGAAATTTTTTATTTTGTTTTATCTGTATTTTAGACTATAATGTCTAATATCTTTATATATGTTTCTGTATTTTATTGCACTGTGAGAAAATAACATTAGTTTTTGATAAAAAATTGAGATTTTAAAAAATTCTTACAAATATTATAACTCTAAGCACAAATAATGATATTATTGATGTACTGTATAAATATTATTCGAATATATTAGTTAGAATTTTCAATACAAGGTTTAACGTAACTGCAATTTTTCACTAAAATTTCACTCTAAATTCCCAATATATCCAAAATTATTGTTAATTTTGTGGAAATTGTATTTGAATTCCTAGTTTTATGCCCCATTTCAATTAAAAAAGTGTTTATCTAGTTGAAAGTTTATACATTTCAAAAAAAGTGCTCCGTAGGTAGTCACTACTTTAAAGGACAGATAAATATACATCTTCTCTTAGAAATTCAAGTCCCGTCCTATTTTAAATCCGGAGTTGAGAAGTATAACAATGTTTTTCAACACACACAATCCAAAGTTTAGTACTAGGATTTAGATATCAATAACTCATCACATAAAATACCCAGCAAAAGGGCGAGTAACGGCTAGATTTACGTATATCTCTGCTGCTGCAACCATAAATATATATAGTCATCGAGAGGCTACTAATGTTTCTTCGTGTGAGTTGATGAGTACTCTTCATTAGATAAAACTAAGCTGTTAAGCTCTTATGCAGTGTGCAAGTTAAGATGTCTTTCTCACACATTCACTCACCTAACAACGGTAATTTTGATCTAGTGTCCAGTGTTTTCTTTTATTTAAATTTACATTATTACGTCCCGAAAAAGCAACAAACAGAAAAGATAACCTTTCTTTACAACAATCATTGAAGGATGATTGCACAATTATGAGTTTTTTTCTACAGACTCACAGTTTGCCTTAAATTATTGAGAAAAATGCCATCAAAAAGGTAATTATTTCGTGATTTTAAATATGTTTGAAATAGAATTTATCTATACACAGTAGAAACAATAAAATGCTTCTGTATGTAATGTAACATTTTGATGATATTGATGTTGTGAAAATAAATCGGATCAAAGTTTGAAATTCTTTGATTTAATGATATGGGAGATATATTTATTAACCCTTTATCTAGCGCATTATGATTTACTGCAGTTTTTTCATGTAATATATATTTTTTTTGATTCACTACATTGAAAATTAAGGGATATACATAAACAAAATACTCAACTTTGGGAAATTTAATCCTTTACAGCTAATTAATTAATTAACGATATTCAACTGTAAAATTAATTATATACACTGTTCACTAAAAATAAATAGCCAAATCGTTTTCTAAGATCTTCATTAACACACACAAAAATAAGACACCTTTTGACATTAACTGCTTTTTCGGAAAAAAATGACAATCTTCGCAATCCGATCAAAATGTTAGCTGAAAACGCAATTTCTGCCATAAAACTATTCGCCTTCCCCGCTGAAATACCCATCATACAGCCCGTGCTGCCATATATCTTAGAAGAGTGGATTTAAAAGAATATTCCTGCTAAGTATCGTCAGAGTATTCGCAAAAATGGTTATTCTCTGTAATTTTAAAGTGAGTGGTACTTATAAGTACTGGCGGTCGTTGAGGGTTAAACTGGTTACATATTCGTCTAACAGAATTCGGAAGGACCTCTTGGGAATCTCTACGAAATTTTAAACTGGTCTATTATATTCCAGGAGTCTGCTGGGGGTCAATGACAAATTTTTCGATTTTAAAAATTTATTTAATTGTTAATGATTCTAAGTATTGGATAGAATCCATTTTAATATGTAAGATAAAATATAAATTTGCTTAAAAAGGTCTGATCCACGTATTTAAAGCAGAATGTCATAGTATAAAAAACAAAACACAGACTTAATTAACCACTTGATGATTTTCTGATCTCATATTCTTAGATAAATTGCTTTGAAGATTTTTTGTACAATTATTAGTATATTGATTATATTATATACTGTATAAACTCAAACTCAGTGACGCAACAGCCCATGAGGGCCAGGGCCTACTGTGCCCATCCCAGTATATGTGACTATTGAGCGCTGAGGTGCATGAGCAAATGCCCCAATCAGGTGGTCAGTCTGAAGCGAGACCCCCAGTGTTAAGTCCCCAAGCAAGCCTGGTACTCATTTATCGACCCATTGCAGTAGGGATGAAAGGCTGAGTTGGCCTTGCCCCGCCCGGGAATATATACTGCATATTATAGAGAAAAATGTAACATGAAGAAAATTATTATTTAAAAAGGTGTCGAATTGGGAAAAGTCTGGGAGCTTCTAGTCTAGCCAAATCTATTTCTGCAGTTAGAAATAATATATCCAGTTTTTTACTATCTTGTAAAAGCTTGGAAAAATTGTTACTTTATGTTCTTATTTATTTAAAAAATATCTATAAAATAACTTTTTTTGTCAGAAATTATTTCTGAAACTTAAGAGGAAAATTAAAAACCCCTACACACACAAAAAAAAAAACTTGTCGAAAGATTAATTCGTTTAAAATACCCAACTCTATTTCGGTAACACTTACAAAAACAAGACAAGTAATAAATCAATAACGACCTATTTTTATCAATGGAGACGCGGTAGCCAAAATAAATACACACACAATTCTTTTTCTTCCTCGACCCTATACATAAAACAAGAATTCGTCGTCTGAAATTTGTTTTAACTGTCATCGTCGTATTGTTCGAAATCCGTGGTCAAACCTCATCTATCACACAGTTAAAAAGTTAACTCGGAAGAAAAAGAACAACACCCACAGAGAGTGACTTTTTTCATCGTATATTTTTATATTCCTCTTTTTTCCCATTTCATTTTCAGAATACTTCGTTACTTTTTTTCAATTGTTACGTTCTCCCTTTTCTTTAACACTTGTTTGGAATTTCTTTCTTGTATTATCGTGATTGAGTACACCCCTTGCTTTTGAAATCTGGAAATAATATGTTGAATTATATTTTTTAGAGTTGTAATAGAAGAAGTGAAGTATTTTCTACATCTCTTTTCAATACTGTTATATTGTAAAGGTGATATATTGTGTATGTTCTTTAGGGTTGTTAATTATTTATGATGGGCTAAAGTCTCACGTAGTTTGAATTGCGCGCTTTTATTCGAGTTGCGTGAATTAGTTTTAGAATCATTCAATTATGCTTAGAGGGAGCGGGTACAAATTTAGTTCAGTATCATAATTCATTCTAACCCATTCACAAGACTCGGCGTATTGCTGACCAATGCGCATCATATCTTAATACTTAGAGCAGGGGTCAGCAACCTACGGTATGCGTGCCACATGTGGCACGCGTTACGATTCGCAATGGCACTCTATACTATTCAACAAATTTGTCAACTTTTGGGTGGATGGAATTTGATAAATTTGTAATGGGACCTTATTTGACAAACATCATCAGAATTATGGACATTTATGGAATTATGGAAAAAATTTTAAAGATAACTCTAAAGATAAACTTACAGCTATATTTTGTAAATTATTAAATGTCATTACTGGAGAGATTTAATTGCTTGATGAGAGAAAATTGCATGTACACTGCTTTTCGCTTTTGGTTCTACATATCTATGTAAACAAATCTTTCCTCATATGAAAATATTTCGAGTCCTCAAAGAAATTGTTTAATAGCTAAATGCTCAGAATCATGTCAAATTGAAAGTCACACATTACACACCTAATTTTGTGATATGAAAGTAGAGCGGTCCAGCACTAGGTTCGTATTAAAAATTATATTTATCTTTTTATTTAACTATAGTGAAAGGAAGCACTTATATAGTTTTTGTTGCCTATTTCTTATTTTAATAAATATGTTTAAAATATATATTATAAGTACAATTTAAATTTTTTGATTTTTGTTGGAAAAATAGTTATATTTTATGCTGTTTATTTTTATATTAAGAAATATCTTTTAATGATGCAAAATTAATATATTTTAAACTGTAATTCTACATTATTGACCCTTATTCTCTAATTCTGCATGAATTATCGCGGAAATCCCATTGTTTCAAAAATGTCCGTATATGATCTATTGTAGATGTGGCACGCATGCCGACTGATCACTATTCTTAGGTAGATTGGGTTTGTGCACGGTCCTCCAACTAAAACAATTGCCAACCCTTGACTTTATGTATCTCTTCATCACATATTGTATTGAGATGAAAGTTTAGGTGTCATCTTTTTCCTTTGAACGTGGCTCAAAACTACGAGGTCCTTCGCCAGTAGTACTTGTGTGGGTGTGATATGCGACGTTTTATTTGTCAATCTTAAATACTTATAGAATTTTATTTTGAAAAAAAATCTTTAAAGTCCTTTATCACAACTATTTTTTTCTTCTGATGCAAGTATTTTTAATTTCATAAAATGGTATTCAAATTGTTGTTATTATTTGATAGTATTTGTACATTAAAAATTTTTCTTTAATATTTTTAATTGGATTTTTAAAACCTACTAAAGCTTGGAAACGTTTTATTTTTAAAAAATAAGCCAATGTTCTTTTTAGTTATTACAAAAGATTTTTTGATGAAATAAAGTCCCTAAGAAATTTTGTCAATGTCTTGTATGTAAAATGTATGGTAAAAATTTAAGTAAAATATATTACTTCATTATACATTACATCATTTTTTCATTATAGTTTTTTAAAACACCATTTTAGAAAATAAAATAAGGATTGTTAAAAAAAATTTAGCACATACTTTTATTTAATTCAGCTCCTTTAATTTAAGTTTTTATTTTGCAAAAATTAAGACTATATTGGAAATTTTATTTCATTTTTAATTTTATTTATCATAGGATGTATGGTTTTTTAAATTATTGTAATTAGAGTAAAAATGGGAGAAATTGTTTCATACTCATACTTATGTTTTTTTTTCTTATCGCATTATATATGTGTATTTGATATAGCATATATTCAATTAAACTCCAATAATACTTCATAACATGAGCTGAATAATACAAGCTAGTTCAGAAATCTTAAATAACTTAATGATTTATTTTTGATAAATAATAATTAGTCTCAGTAAAAAAAAGTAAAATGTAGAACTTTTTTAAATGCTTTATATTTAATCCAATAATTCATGTTGTATATAATTATCTTCAACTGTTTTTTTTTACCATAAAATAATTGCTCTGCATCTAAATTACTTCATAGATTTCTTTTTAAAAATTCTGTGTTTCCATAACATACAAGTAGTAATTAAAGTAATTGACTCTGTTTTTAAATTACTTGAATTTTTTTCTTTTAAATTTTATGTTTCCGTAACTGATAGGTAGTAATTAAAATTTTTATTCAGAGCAACTGCTTTTATATCTACTAGTATAATTGAATAGCAACTCTATCATGCAGTTTTTAAATAATTTTTTTTGATAAAATGCTTTTTTTTTTTGCAATTATTTTCTCAACTTAAGAATCGAAATGACTCTTGTAAGTTTTAACAGTCGATTTCAAACATTTTGATAAAAATAGCAAAATTGTGTAAAATGTAAGTGATAGGGAAAACTTAGACAAGAGATAAATAATTTCCTTAATAAAACATTTTTTTATGTACCTTGTTTTTATAGGCATTGTCATCCACTTCTGAGCTATAGTCCAAATTTCAAGTTACTATCTCATTGGGAAGTTTGTTTAAAATCAGTTACAAAATTTTACTCGAACAGACATACAAGAAAGCGAGTCCATAAAAACAGGGTAACCTGGGGGCCTGGGTAACCTTTGACCTCAGAGCCACGAAATTGAATTCGTAGACGCAACTGAACCCGTGCTATCAACAGATGGTCTTTGTTCGTGTAACTTCAGGAGTTACTGGGCCCCTGTCAAAATCGGGTCCCGCCTCTTTGGAGGCCTGGGTTCGAGACCAGAAATCTTTTTTTCACATTTTCATGTATTGTCATCCACTTCTGAGCTATAGTCCAAATGTCAAGTCTCTAGCTCATCGGGAAGTTAGTTTAATATCAATTACAAAATTTTACCCGGACAGACAAGAAAGCGAGTTAATAAAAACATGCTAAAAATATATATCTTAATTCAAATTCATACAACTAAATAGAACTATCTTACGTATAATACTAGCTCTCCACGATGTAGGATATTAAAAACTGGCACAGAGAAGCCTCTGCTTCCATTTCGTTATTTGTAAGATATGTATGCCTATTATTTGAAGCGTTGTAATCTTCAAGACAAGGTAAGAACTCAAGAATTAACGGATAAGAACGGCGATTATCCTTTGCTATGTATGACCACCTTAGTTAATAAGATTTTAATGATTATAGTTCTTATTTTACTTAATTCTTATTATTATAAATCCTGCCTCGAAAATTTGACTTCAACACTGTTGATCGGAGCAAAATGGCATCGTCTCCATCTTGTTCCAAGTCTTATGAGCTGTGTTTATTTGAACTTTTTAAATTTATGTTCCTTATTAACTGTTGTGGGGTCTTTAAAAACCTATTACAGTCAAGAGTGTGACTTCATTGTCACTCGTCTAGGCAGGGACGTCTTAAGACTTCTTGAGGCCCTGGGCCCCTACTCAAAAGTAGTCCCTGGATACCGAATCAAAACTAGGCCCTAGGATCCTGCTCAAGTATAGGCCCCACCTATGACCCTTAAAAGTAGGCAGTACATAGCATGCGTTGTCAAGTACTCGTACGGACAATAACCCGAAACAAATAAATGTAGATTACTTGCAATCACACAAAGCTTCTCGACCGACTGCCGCCTTTTTATAGAATGATTAATGATGGTTAATCGTAGTAGGCCTAGGTCTATACATGGACGACGGTCATCACATGTAGCCAGTTGACATATCGTCCGAATTTCCCAGTTTTTCGAAGAATTCAACCGGAAATAACATTTAACCGTTGAAATTATTTGAATTATGATCTTATTAAGGCTGAGTCGAGAACTGGACAAGGCCCTGGGCCCAGTTGGCCCATGCCTTAAGATGGCCGTGTGTCTAGGACAAGCCATACCTATCGAAAGGATCGGTGAGCATTTGAGTGCAGCTTATTTCAAAGCAGCTGCACTTATTATAATGCAGTTAGTAGATTCGAAGAAAATGACACCACGACTCGCTCTCTTCCCTCCATGCTTAGCGCAATGTAACTTCTACAAAAAAACTTGTTGCAGAGGTTCAGTCTATTCTGTGTGTACTACCTTGAAGACTGTGATATCCACTTTTCTAATGTTACGGGCCATAGTGGAAATCTCGGCAATAATAGAGTAGACCAATTGGCTAAAGAGGCAATTTTCCAAGATATGGACCTTTCGATGTCTGTTAGCGCATTTAGCTTGGGAAATAACTTTCTGTCTAGAATACCGAATTTTTGACCTCACCTAAAGCTTTGTGGATTAAAAAGTTTTTTCCGAACATTTATCAACGGCTAAAATGTAAGAAATCTTTTACTGATTTTAAATTATCCCAGATATTCTTACGGGACATTGACATTTTAAGAACTGTTTGTCTAGGTTTAGTATAATTTGTAGTGATATTTGTTCTTGTGGTCGGATGCTGAAACTGCGGAACATGTCTTGTTTTATTGTAATTTATATTTCTGTAAATAGAAAATATATATTTTTTACAAAGGAATTGAAACGTTTAGGTATTTCTTGGCCACCTGTTTTGTCTTTGTTGGTCAATTGTACTGAAAGCCTTAATGTGTCTTAAGAAATTTTATCTACTATATAGATTTTTTAACGTTTTTAGCTACCTCCACCCCTCCCTTTTTATTTTATATTTGTTTCTAAATGTATTTTTGATTTTGTTTTAAATTGTACATTGCTGTTACCACTTGTATCTGTAAGAGCCTCATGTTATGCAATGTGGAGCATGAGCAGTTTTGCAAATAAACTAACTAAAAAAAACGCCTTATGATATTTTCGTGTTTGACGAGCATGATTTAGCTGCAGTGAAAACCGGAGATCTTGTTCTTGTTAAGGACAAAACGAAAGAAAAATGCCCTGCATGTAACGAAATCTATGTTGACCTTCCATCAGAAGACTAAACAGACTGCTACAAAAGCCACTCATTCTTGCACGAGGATTGCTTAAAGATTGCAGGAAATATTATTGTTGTATCTAATACCACCTGACCTACGGTGTCAGCCCACAAAATTCAGCGTGGTTAGGGGCTGGATTATGTCTGTCTTTAGCTGCAGCTTTGAAGGTGACAGTACGTTTCGGCTCCGTTCCACCCCAATTTTGAGAGGATCCCCCTGGAGGGTCAAGGTGCCTCCCACTCTTTTTTGCCAACCTTTCAAAAAGCCTTACGACTTGACGAATATTTAAAGTGCCCCCATGCCTTCTGTATCTTCTCTGGAATTCGAACCTGGCCCTACGGCACAGAAGTCAGCGTCACTAACCATTAAACCAGCTGTACTTTAACTGTGGTTGATCCATGGACCACAACGCTTTTCTAGGGGTCCGCAATGGTTTCTCATTTAATGTTAAGAGTTCCCATTTTTTACAGACTGTGAAAGGTCTCGCGGAAAAATTGAAATGAGTGCCAATCTAGGCTAAATCACTAATTGATCACTTAATTGTTTACTTGACTAGATTACTAATTAATGCAGTTAAGTGTGCCCCTTTAGTTATTTATTTTAAATTTGTATTTTTTAATATTTATATATTAGATAATTACTGTTTTCTTGAATAAAAAAAAATGTTAAAAAATTCTTTATAAGTAGCAGAGGCAGTCTTTGGATTATTGAGGAACTTTTAAATCCCTCAGCCATGTGTTGGGAGTCAGGGAGGGGTGTTGGGGGTCCACGAAATCAAACTGATATATAAGGGGGAGGGGAGCGGGGATCGAAAGTTTAAGAACAGCTGCATTAAATTATCTGCGAAATTCTAATAATAATACGAGCTAGAAAACTTTTGCTATTTCTATTACTGCTTCTTTACTACTACTAGAAGACTTCTGCTAGTACATTTTACTAATAAGAATTCTAATTTTGATTTGTATTTACTTATTTACAATGGGCTAAAATTTTCAACATTAAACCTTTAATTACTTACTATTCAGTAGGAAATATATGGCACCGAATTAATTAATTGATCAGTGTAGCATACAACAAAATTAATTAACTAAGGCAGTATACAAAAAAAATTCGTTCAAAGTTTGTAATAATGTTTTGCATTGCTTTTTTAAAATGACGCCATAATGTTGAAGACACGTTAAAATAAAAATGTCTTCCCCCAACTAGGTACAATGTATTAAAGTTCTATTTCAATATTGCACGCACAAGTAAAGAAAATTATTTCAAAATGTTCTGTTAAATATAGTTAACAAATCATCAACTTTAAATAATTTCCTGAAAAATTTTAATTAAATTTTCTAAATCAAAGAGCTGCATAATATTAAAATCACACAATCTCTCTCTCTGTCAAAAATTGAAACTCAATCAAATAATAAATAATATCATTTATATCATAACCCCTTCGCAGCCGTTCTGAGTCATTTCTGTACTAATAAGGCAATTTTCTGTTACAGTCGCAAGGGTTAATCCCTTTTCAATTGAAACTATTTTCCCGAGAGGATAACAATAATTTAAGCAGGCACCATTATATGTATTTCTAAATGTTTCTTTAATGTTCCGTTTATGCTAAAAGGAATGACACACCCCTTAATATGAATATGTTTTAAAAATTCTGATTCTGAGCAAAATCGAAAAAATTTGAAATATGAGATAATACTCACATTATTCGTTTCTATATGTGTACTGAATAAGTTTTCAAATATCATAGTTTATATACGTGTTAATGGCAACGTGACACGAAATAGGGTAAAGTATATATATTTTTAATGTCTGTGTTGTTCAACTTAAACTTACATTTAATTGTATGATTATGGAAAATTTATATTTAAATATGTTAATAAGTTACCAAAGTAACACTTTTTCTCATCAACAATCAATTATATGTGAATAATTTAAAATTATGAACAGGTTTTGTTACTTTACGTTGCGTTTGGAAAAAAATATGCTAATACATATACATTTTGAACTATTCGTAGGTGATGTGTGAAGCTATTGAATGTTTATTTATAAAAGTACCTTAAGTAGGAGAGAAAGGTATTGTAATATTATTTAAATGAAAAATCTGTGAATTTCTAGAAAAATCCTCGATATTATCTTTAAAAAGTCAGAATTCATATTACATATAAAATGAACATTGAAAAATATATATGTAATCTTAATCCTATATTTATAATCAGTTTCGGTACTTACGTATTATCGCTACCAATTGGCGGCATTATGTGAAGTGAAGCACTTGGTTGCCAATCCAGCGCTTACTTCACATAGGAAATCGGGGTTGCCAACTTGAAAGTTATTAATAGAGTTGGCGATTGTTGCGATAATACGTAAGTACCTCGATTTCTTGTTAAGTGTATTTAAGATGTTTTATTAAGTAACATTAATGCATTTGTAATTTACTTTCAGAGCTTCGAAAAGCATAACGTATATTTCTATAGGTATTCATCAGTTTCAACACATGTAAATAAATTCTTGTCGATACATTAAAATTATTTCTTAATGCTATGATATTTCTTACAAACTTTGACAACACTATCCACGGCAGAAGTAAAAGTTTTAAAATGCCATATCTTACAGATATAATTGATTATCGTGTACTAAATTTTAGTCACGTATTTATCATTATTTTGATATAAATGTTATTGGTATTTACGTATTAGCGTCACCGCAGCAAAATTGACACCACGCGAATCGTACCTTGATGTAAAAGCAACAAAGATGCTGACGTGCTTTATATATGGGAGGGAAAAAGATCAATCAGTCACATTTGGGAGGAAAATGGCGCGATTCGCGTGGCGCCAATTTGGCTGCGTTGACACTAATACGCAGGTACCCATTTATTTTGTTTATATTTTAAATCCATTACTGGTTAAATAGAAAATGCATTTCTCATATTGACAATCATATGGTTCATTTTAAAGATGTTCTTTAGAAGACATCCCTTGGAGTGGTCTAATGTATATCTCAATATAACATCATTTATAGGAGAGAGTTAGATTGTAATTATTTTGTTATATATATATATATATATAGTTATTTTCTTACATTAGGTGTACACATATGATTTAATAACTTCCTCTGTGTTACGTATTACAACTAGTAATGACAGAAGTAAAAACTTTTCATAATTGGGTAGACAAAGAATTCGCTTTCGTCTTCAATGTTAAAGGCATTGCCTAAATTTGGATATCTAGATTAGAAAATAGGCAGTTCGAAACATCTTACCCCAAAGCAGGAACCAAAGTCATTAACAATTTGTAGTGAAAAGGTTATAAGAATGCATCTACACTAATAAATCATCCAAGTATGTTTAGATATTATGTACTTTTCTTAAAACATATTGCAAATAGTTATGTGTTGTGTTTGTTTACTATCATTTTAAATTCTAAATTTTTAGTAATTTTTTAATTCTACAAAGTATGTAATTAAACCTATGTACGTATTTCCTAATCGGACAATTAACTTCAAAACATTTCAACATTTTTAGTTATAGATTACTTCAATCATTGCTACAAACAACGGACAAAAATTTAATAAATTCATTTTATTATATAAGAATATTCATATACATTTAACAATACAACTTAAATTTTCTATATATATGCTTAGAATATCAATATAATATCGTTATTATATTCTGTTCCAAACATAATTGTGGATAAAAAAAACCATCTTTTTTTTTTTTTTGAACCAGTCTAAAAGAGCACAGAACAACTTATTCAGTGCTTTACACAAACCTGTTTGCTGTTCAGAAAAACCCTCTTATGACGTTTGTATCTGTGGGGATCTGGACCATAAAACATTCCTTCATCCCATATCGTGAAAGTCTTAGATGTGGGAATGACTCTAGTTGAGTTTCACATTCTACGGAGAGACATGGAGGCTATTGGTTGTTGCGAGGAGATTCGGAGGCGAGGCTTATAGTGGCATCTTGACTTGATTTTTGTTCCTTTCCTTGGAGGAGTTTTTTGACATGGTTGAGAGCTGAGACATTGCTCTCTAATTGGTCGAGGATGGATGAGGATAGACACTCTTATGGGATGTCTAAAAGGGGTGTAAAGAAAAGCGGAAAGAGTAGCTTGTCCGGGGGGGGGGGCAAAAAAAGAGAAATCAAAAGAAAAAATTAAAAATAGAAATTTAATTTTTACTAATGGTGTGATAATTAAAAAATTATTGCGATAAAATAAAGATTAAGGTGGATTGTAAGAATCCAAGAGAATTCTTCTTGGCCTTTTGGTTTTATCATTTACATTATAGGCATTTAAATTCAACATATTAATGTTGTTGGTTTCAGGTAGAGAGTTAAAAAAAAGTTAGTGGCTATTTTTTTGGGAACAACTCTCTCTCTCACACTGCTTAGAATAGATCTAACAAACTATTTTGTTCCCCCCCCCCTATTATTCAATGCTTAAAGTTTTTTCTTCACTTGCTTTTCTTCCATAAACGCACTGACCACTCATAATGACCACTGTTCTTTAAAAAGACAGTTATTTCTAGCTGAAAATCATACTACGTTAAAATTAAAGGGGACAATTCATATTTAGCATTATGTAAGATATTTAAGAATAGTGATATTTCAGTTGATATATTCTTAAACATATTGAGGCATTGCATAAGATAATGCTATTTCCTCTGTCTGGGCTAATAAGAATAAATCATTGTACTTCGAATTAATTTTGCACGAAATACGATTTCTTTTTACTGCAATGGACTTGATTTTTTCTTAAATATATCAAATAATCAAAAAATATTTGCTTTATGTATAATTTTTTCAGAATGAAATTCAACATAGTACATTAGAAGAATTGTTAAAAAAATCTAAAAAACAGGTTAAAGAACAGCTCTATAAGAATGAACGGGAACAGGTAAGAACAATTGATCCAAAAGCCCAGCATTTCCCATTCCTAGTTTCAAATAAACCTCCCAAAGTAAAATATTTATTCAATTGAAATTTACATCCTGAACAAGACTCTTACAAGACAATTTACATAATCAATCTTTCCAAAAAAAAAAAAAGAAAACTTCCTCCGATCTACCTTTTCTTCTCGACACAAACATACCTCCACGATGTCTTCCCCAATGCATATGCGGTCTGTAAATACGTCTCCTTTAACTTATTGATGTCCAGACTCGATTTTTCAACCAGCGAACCGAAGCCGGCAATACTGTCAGTCGCTTGTAATTAATTTATCCCAAGCGCCATTAGACACGCCGATCCGGCCCAGAGAAACAAAAGCCAAAAAGAATCTTTGTTGAGACCGAGGGTTGTTCATCAATCATTGCCAATTCTGCAGCCCGGGACCGATTCTGTCCCATTCAAAAGGCGAGTAACACAAGTTTCTGGGTTAATGCTGATGGCTATCCCACCGCTGGACAAAGACGTTCGCTTAACTAGTGGCCCAAGTCGCGACATTTCAACTCAACTCTTTTCTTCCACTGGTGGCACTCTAATTCGAATAAGTGAATGAATGATTGTAATTTCTGCGAAGAGAATATGAGTTGGAATTGTAATCTTTATTAGGCTTGCATCTGGTCAAACAAAATACGCATGTTTAGGTACTAATTTGATTAGGAATATATTCAGCACCTTCTGAGGTTATATGTTATTATTTATTATTAGTCATTATTGGGATGACTAATAATGCATAAATGCATAATTTTTTTTTGTTGATATTTCGAGTCACTTGAATTATAATATACAAATTAAAGAATATTATTTCAATAAAAAATTATTTAAATGCAATTTTTTGGCAAAAAATCAAGAAAGAATGGCATATTTCCAAAAAGTTCTACATCCATGGAAAATGCTTCTATAATGATAATACTTTGTCTATTTATATAGCTAAAACTTCTGTATAGAGCCTGAACTAAGAGTTTTAAAATTTATAATTTAGAAGTGGATTTATTCACATATTAATAATTTAAAGTAGAGAACTTTTTAGAAAAAGCTCCGGTCATTTAAAAAATATTGATAGTAACTCTGAAAATAATATGAATTTTTCGAAACTCGTGATTCAGGCTCTGTATAGAAGACTTAGCTATATGAAAGCAAAATATTATTTCATAGAAGTCTTTTTTCATAAAAGGAGAATGTTTTGAAGATATGCAATGCTGTCTTCATTTTTTTACCAAAATTTGCATTTAAATAATATTTTTACTGTGATAATATTTTTAAAAGAATTTTATATGTATATTCAAATTCAAGTAACACTAAATCATTTATGTACGGTGTTTCAAAATCACAGTTCCGAACGTAATCGGATACTTTAAGAGTACTAAGGGTCGGAAGAGTAAAATGCCAAAAATAAGACCCTTTGTTTATGGAATATATATCTTTAAAAATTTCCGATCTTTATAAAGATACTTATAAACCCCTTCTGTAGAAAAACAAATTTTTAGTTAAGCTTTTTTTCTATTTAATTTAAGTTGGACATAATTTTTAAGATCTCATTCCATGCTTTTGTTTAGGTACCATTTTTTTAAAAAAAAATCTCTTAAATATGTAAAATATTTTTTGCACATATATAAAATAATACACAAAATATAGTGAACTTATTTTTTAGTAAAATATTAAGATAGTTTCTTTAAAAAAATTATAAAACTTTGTAATTTTGAAATTTTTTATCCCCCCCCCCTTTTTTACACACAAAATCTATTTTTAAAAAACTATGTACTACTTCGACTAAGAAAAAAAAAAAAAAAGGTTCACTATATGCACAGGTATTCTGTATAGAAGTATAAAAAATTTGGAACTATATAATGCAGTAGTTTTTTTTAAAAAAGTGCACCTAAAAGCAAAAAATTTTACTTTGTAGAAAAGGTGAAAAAACTAAACATTTGTAAACGTCTGTTTACATTTTTGTGAATTAGTTCAACGAACATATAAGTGTTATACACCTTTAGATTCAGAAAAATATGCACTATTTTTTACTACTAAAATTGAAAAATCGATTTTTTTAAATGTGTATGATGTCCTAGTTACCTTAAAATGGACGATACGTAGTATTCAGGCTGTCTTTGCTTAGCGAAATATAGAAGAATACTGGCATCTGTAATACTTTTGAGAGAGTAAAACTTTCCACATTGATATAAGTTCATACAATTATAAGAAGAACGTACCCTTAAAATTTAGAAGCATTCCAAAAATAAGCATATTTTACCAAACGATTAGTGACCGCTTTTAGCAGTTTTTAACTCATGATGCTAAAAATCAGAACTTTTCTGAACTTTTACTCATACTGAAACGAAAACATTGACTTACACCACTAAATTCAGCACTGATTTTTCGCATTGGTCACTCTGATGTCCTAACTGAAATTTCCTGTTTTGTGTCCTTCATCAATTTCGTACGTCAGAAGGTAGAGATGGCTTGATGATTACTCACATCATGAACAAAGGATTAGATGAAGGATGGGTTTATTATTGAGAATCAAAGGATGTATGAAATTCAGATTTGGCTCAACACGTTTTTGGGATAGGAACAGATAATGATAATATTAAAAAAATAAAAGAGTGTTGTTTTTATCTATATACAGAAATATTGGGGTAAAAAATTAGGAAGAGTACAATGCTCTGTGTTCTAATGTTGAAGGCTTTCTATTTATATTTGATGTACAAAAAGTTTGATAAATAATTTATAGACGGGCCATGCCTGTTTTTATTAAACTGTAGTATACTGTTTAATGAAAAGTTTACTGTAAACAACGAATTTTCTCCTTTCCTTATTAAAAAAAGGGGAGAAAAATTGAAATTAGACCTCTTAATAGGCTTAGACTTATTTAATGGGATTACAAATTTTTTAACACCAAAATTTAAATGAACTAATAAATTATTAAAATATAAGATAATCAAAATTGATATTAATAGATTTAATTTTTATTGCAGGCTTTCGACATATTTGTGTGTTTAAAATTCTTACTCACAAATTCCTTTTTCCTAAAAAATGAAGTTTCAGTGTACATTACTCATTTTAAACCGTAGTACACTGGATATACAGGGTGATTATAAATGAAGTACCACTTTCAAAATGTTGTAAAAAAAGAACCACTAATCAGAATGACTTCAAGTTTGAACTGAATATACTTCAAGAGGAAAACGATATGAGACATAAGAAAAAAAGTTCCAGAGTGCATCAATAAATAGCACTGTAAACGGTATAACGAGAATGCATTCAACAACAAGTGGCCTTTTGAATCAAATTCCTACGGCTTTGGCACGAGTTGCCATCACTCGACCATGTTTTAAAATTACGAGGTCCGTCGCCAAAAGCCCTCGCGTAGCTGAACAGTGCGATTTTAATATTCACTCACTCACTCACTCAGCATGAGTTTCACATTAACCCGGCACTTCAGGCGCAGGGTATATCATACACACTGACAAACTTTTTTCAAGACTCCATCTAAACTTTTTTTGGAAAATGAATAGTTTCTCGTGTAGCTGACTTTAAGGTCATATCCTTTGAGGGGCCTTAGATTGTAATCGAATTCTAAAGGTATAATTTTGCATATTACCTCTTCGGGTATGTCATACCCTGCGCGTGAATCGCCGTTACAGTTCTAAATGCATGAGCACGCTTAAAAATCTTTCTTATACAACGGCGCATTATTGTAGTTATGATGAAGAGATATGATATTTAAGTAATTTAATACATACAGTATTTAATAGATATAGTACAACAGTATTTTCGGATGAAAAAGTCTCTTTGCGGGGATGATAAGGAAGAATCGAATGATGAAAAGTATAATAGCAAGCCTGATTCCTCTACTGAAATCTATCCAGATAACTTAACTGAGGGAGTAATTAGCGTCCTTGATAGAATGACCACTTCATATTCAAGGGCTAGAAAATCCAATCGTTAACTTATGACAATATTTTTTATGTTGTTGAACGTTGCGGCAATAAATGCTCAAATATTGTTTTAAGTAGTTAGAAACCACCCACTAAACATCGAACCAGACGCTGATTTCTGAAGTGTTTCGGATTTCGATTAACAGAAGAATGCAAAAACCAACAAGCAATGCTTCTACGAAATTTTAAAAAAAATTAACATCCAGTGAAAACATCGCAGTCACTTGCGACGAAAACTAAAGGAGCGTATAAACAATGTATTTAATGCCCTTATAAAAAGAACAGAAAAACTAAATTTACGCATGAAAAGTGTAATAAACATATTGTATTTCTTAATTTCCTTCCTTTTCACCTTTACACGCAAATTTTACGGTAAAAACAGAATGTAAGCCCCCTTGGGTATGAGATACCCTGCGCGTGAAGTTGAGGTATTTTTTTTCGAACGTGAAGTGCCGGCTTAAGCACAGTGCACACAATCATGCACATTCAATGTGCATGATTGTTTCGATTTTTTGACGGAAAAAAATGACTTCCAAGTCATTCAACGTTTGTTGCACTATTAGTGAAAGGCCCTTCCACCACGGTAAGGTCATTGGACGAGAAAAATCGGTTTTTAATTGTTTTTGTGCCAAAAACCACATAAAAAACAACAATATAAACGCCAACGAATTATTTTCTTCTTATACCATACTGACCCCCCCCCCCTTTTTTTAAGTATATTCAGTTCAAATTTGAAGTCAACCTGAACAAAGGTTCTTTTTTTTTACAGCATTTTGAATCTAGAACTTAAATTATAATCAACTTGTATATGTGTGAAAAAAATTATTTAATGAATGTAATAAGCAAAATTACTTAGAAGCGTTTTCAAATCATCTAACGTATTTTTTTTAAAAACTGTTACTAATTAAAATGATATCATACATTACTTTGCATTAAAAAATCGTGCAGAAATTATCATTTCAGCTTATCAGCATAAATTAATTTTACTGATTTGTTATCAAATGCTTCTTACTAAATCTCTCTGTTCTATGTATTTGAATTACACCATACGAGTATCTAATTCCTCTTTTATAAAAATGTATCATTTCTAATTCAATTTACACTAACATCCATTTAAACAATCAACGAAACCAATGAAATTACAAAATGTTTACTTATTCACATTATTTAAAGAAGACACATTATTAAGGCACTTAAAGTGTTTGAGAAATATTTACCGAAACAAGAAAATTACTTTTGAAAACTACTGGAAACAGTTTTTTAAAAATAATTTTATTTTATTTGCTTTTAAAGGTACATTATTACCAGTTAAATTGACGCCACTTAATTGTATTTCATTTAAGCACTTTA
The DNA here is from genome assembly GCA_019973975.1 of Trichonephila clavata. Lineage (NCBI taxonomy): Eukaryota > Metazoa > Arthropoda > Arachnida > Araneae > Nephilidae > Trichonephila > Trichonephila clavata. Next base: position 42,628 of record BMAO01026549.1, read on the forward strand.
CTTATTTGCGCGCGCTCTGTACGTGCATTATTTACGGAAAACATAATGACTGATACATCCCCCGAATTAGAAAAGTTTATTGTTTTCATCAATTTTTTGCCCGTATTTTTGTTCTTCACAAGTTTACAATATAGTCAAGAGAGTGTAAAGACAGTGCATTAATCTTTATTCTGGTATTTTTTATCTGATTTTCGTGAGAAAATATATTTTAAAAAAAATATCTAAAGCTAATTAATTTTTTTTTTTCATATTTCACGTTGTACAGTCGACTTTCGATGATTCGAAGTTGGAGGGACCAATAAAAAACTTCGAATTATCAAGAGTTTCAATTATCAAGAGGGTAGGAAAAAACTTCCAAAATACACGAAGAGAAATTTTTTTCCAGCACATTTAAATTTGAAACTATGTAATAAAACAACAATTGTACATATGTATAAAAGTATTTTACAGTATTTTTTTTTAAAAAAGTACACACTATACAGTTTAAATATTATACAGAAGTTAAAATTCTTTTTTTAAAAGAATTACACAATCCTATGCATCTCTTCTTCACAATAGCGGACCATCCTTTCTGAACACATGTATAGCAAGGCCATGTGTTAAACAAAAGATATGGACGGCTGACAACAGGCGCTGTTGGTCGGTCAATTGTCCACTTGAAGAAGGAAAGCAATATAAGTGTCTTTTGCCTGAGGAACCGGAAACACAAAGAAGGGGTAGCAGACAAATGGTCATCAAAGGGGCTACTTTTCAGGGAAGACACACAGAGACAATACGCAAAACTTGTAATCTCCAACCTGTTTGCTACAGGACTGTACATGCTAGTTAGTGTTTGAATTGTCGAGTGTTTTATTCGTTAACTTCGAATTATCGCGTGTTGTAGTGTGGCCATCCACAGATTTTATTTCGAAATATTGAGTATACCGAAACGTATTGTTTTAGTTCGAAATACCAAGAGTTTTTCTAGGGACTGAGCATATACTTCGAATGATCGAGAGGTTCGTATTATCGAGAGTCGACTGTATGTAGTAGGATTCAAGAGTTCCCGGACTGAGTCTATAGCTTAAAAAATAATACCAATTAGACTGCTGTAATACATCCTCCTTCGAAATAAGACCCTTGAATAACAACACACTTTTGCCATCGCTTGTACACACATCGAAACATTTCTGGAATCAATTTTTAGCCATATCCTTTCATTCAACCTGAGATGCACTTTTAACTTCAACTGCAGGTTGGTCTTGCGAAGAACGATATGTTGACGCATCCAATGCATGTTAAGATCCTTAGTCAGTATCCATTGACATATGGCCGAGGATAATCAACTGATTCTGCTACTGCATAAAGCCTGTTCTTACGTACCGCCGCAGAAACCTTTTTGATGTTTTCAGCGGTGTGGTAAGTCTACGGACGTTCAGAGAATGCGTCGTCTTCGACAATTTCCATGCCTTCTCTGAAACGTCAATGCCACTCAAAACCTTGCGTTCACGATAATGTATCACAGCCGTACACCTGCTGCAAAATTTCGAAAATCACCGTAGCACTTTTTCCCAAACGAACTCAAAAGTTAATATCCATTGTCCACTCAACAAACGCAATTTCTTCCAATCTCCGACGACTAAATACATCCGCCAACAAAATACTACGCCGTGGAGACTGGCAACCCACCGACTGTGATTTGTAACAAACTTTTTTTAGTAAAGGGAAAGAATGCAATAACACAGAAATGTTACTGTAGTCGCTCTACAGCAAAATCTTTCCACGTTATAGGCTCTGTCCGGGAACTTTTGAATCCAACCAGTATTAATGTCAATAAATAATAATAAAATAACAATCTGCATAGTATTTATCTCCTGATAAAAATTGCTTTTGGGGAAAATAAAAATAAGACAAATTTGGATACAAAATAAAATGCGATTTAGGAAAATTCTGAGAATCTTCGTTGATCGTCATAGATGCATAGTAAATCGCATGATAGAACGATAAACTTCCAAAGACAAAAGAAAAAAAAGACTCCTTGATCTCTTTCAAATCAATTTTATCTCACTCAAATGGATTTCTTTGAAGTGATTCCAGCAACTAACAAGAAAATGAAACCTGCAAAGCAGTGTTGTATGCTGTTTTTAAAAGAATGTGTCTGAGAAATGTTTTTTTTAAGAAACTAGGTATTACTACATTGCTAGGTGACACTGGGTGTGCTTAAGATTGTCCATAGAAAAACAAATTTCTTATAAGTAAATTTCAAATAATTATTATCTTCTAAATTTATGTATTGATGAAATATTTTTTTCGCCATGAAGCCCAATGATATAAGCAGATATAGGGGAAGAATTTTTTTTTTTTTTTTGAGACTCTAGGTAGACTTCTTGTGTCTCGACAACTATAACACAAGGCTGAAGGTTGCCGCCTTAAAACTATTCTTAATAGTTTATCCATACAATTTTAATTGTAAGAGTGAGAGTTTGCTTATATATTCCTATGACCATTAACGCTGATTTAATGCTATAATTGTTATACTTCTATTTATTATTTGTTTATTTATAACAATTTAGTATATGATTATATATATATGCATGTATCACACAGTAGCGCAAACGGGAATTTTTAGGGGGGGTGTCCAGGGGGGAAGTCCATTATTCTTGTACCATGCACCAACATGCCGCCCAACATATTCTTTTGATTTTGTCCACTTTCCGGAAAAAAAAACAGTAAAAAATTAATTAATAAAATTAATTATTAATAACAAATACTGAATTAAATGTTAAGTAACTCAATAAAATTTTACGTACTCAATACACAGGATTACAACCAATCGAAAAAAAATCAAGGACTTTTGGGTGGGTGGGGGGTTCCGGACACGATGCCCCCCTTCTTGTGTGCGCCACTGGGATGTATACATAAATATTATTTTTTATTTCAACAACATGCTAATTTTAAATACTAAAATGCTTAGAAATATCTTCACAAAAAATTATTAGAAAGGCTGAAATTTAATATTTGACAGTATTTAAACTGAAATTGACCTCTGTTGAAGCTAAACTTTAAAGGAAACTTTATATAAATAATTCCCATTATGTGGACCAAAAAAATGTTTTTAAATTATTTTTTAAATTTAATGAAAGAAGTTGTGGAAAATTGCTTTTACTTGAAGTTTGCTATTTTTGAATTGTAATTATACATCTTTCAGAAATCGTGTATAACTCATTATTCAAATGTAATAGCTAGTGCGAGACAAATCTGCTTTAAACTTAATTCAAAATCAATCATCGTTATGTTTGACTAAGCACGCATCGAATATTTTATGTATTTGATGATTCAGTTATTTTTTGAAGAAAGAACTCATATTTTACTCTTATTTATATTAGCACAATTCGGAAGCAAGTAATAAATATGAAAGACCTTTTTTAGGTACCGTCTGTGGAAAAGGTAAGACTTCGATGTTATGTTATATATTGTCGTCTTTTACCTTCTGAAATGTATGCAAAATATATACCATTCAAAAAGGATTGCTTTCAGAATGTAATGGAATGAGTTGTCAGTAGATTTTATCAATCGATTATAATCGTAATTGTATCTCGTTTGAAAATCGTGCACAGTTCATCATTTATATTTGTTATTGAACAGTTCGTCCAAATGTTTTATTGATGCTGACAGCTCTATTGTTAAGGGTACTTTAAACACCCCATTAACTTGCTTTCAAGTTGTTTGTTTTTTAAAAGAAAAACCATACTGAGCGGTTTTTTCCATACGTAATTCTGAACATACATCGGAAAAAACTATTTAAGAACTTAATGTATTGAATGGATATATAGAAGACGTAACAATGCATTCTGTTTGCTATAAGGTTCTTTGAAATGAATGGTTGTGTGCAAAGTTATTTACCAAATAAGGTAGTCCAGTGAAAGAAGTTGTCAACAGATGATTATCAGCCAGAGTGAAGTCGTAATTGCAGCTCGTTTAAAAATCGTGCGCCGATCATCCCTCAGATTTATTATCAACGTTGACAGCTCTGTTGCCAACCCCATTATCTCAATATTTTAATTACAACATTTGAAACAACTTAAGGGTTTCACATAAAAGTAAATCTTACCAACTGCATACAGTCATTCTAAATAAACAACAAAGCAAATTAAGTAAGACTGAAGAATTAAATATACATGCATTTGCATTCTACAAGCCTGTGAGGTAGGGAGTATAAAAAAAACCTCATTTGAATAAGAATCCCACATAGTTGACGAGACGTTGAAAACCGAGCTGCTTAACCTGATCAAGTATAGGAAATCGATCGGCTCTCAACAATCGATTCTTTCGCGATCAATCTATGTCAAACCGACTTTGTAATTCTCTCTTTTAACTATCTATAACGTCAATGGATTTTCTGGTTTTGTAAAAAAAAGTTATTCTAATTGAGAAAGTTCTTTGCAAGAGACACGTTTCGGCAGTTGGTTTCTTTAAATGAGTATTTAAATTATCCTACTGGATAAGTTCTGTTGAATCGTTGATTGGTTTTCGGATTTGAGATAGGGCTCCTTGTTACATCCGATAAACTTTTTACATGGTTCCGATTTCTAGTCTTTCAGAACTTTTTTTCTCCGGTGGGTGTCGTGCGTGGTAAAAATGAACTCGGTTTTGTTTAATTAGTATTGTGTTCGAGGATTATTTTTCTTTTGGGATTTAATTAAGCAAAAATTTTTCTTTTCTTTTGAAAATAAAAACATATTGAAGACATTGTTTTTAATATATGCTAATAAGCTTAGCTGATTGTGTTACATGTTATACAATGTTTTAATTTGAAGCTAAACAGAAAAAAGTTCGGAGTACATTTAAAGTTCGAAATCAAAATTCTCATTTTTATTATCTTAAGCAAACTCAGAAATGTAATTTCAATTTCTTCAAACAATTTGAGCAAATACAGGTACTATTTTTTTTAAAAAATTCAATCACAACACATAGAACAATCTCCTACGGGAGAAAGGAGTCCCCCCGCCCTCAAATAAAATAAATGCTTAACTATTTATTCTCTGTTAGAGATTTCGGTTTGATATCTTAACATTTATTATTAAAAAGTGAAGTGCAGACTTTATCTGGTTATCATTATTATAAATTTCGGTATGGGTGTTATGAAACTCTCGGCCTGCAATTGAGTGGTGGCACGGGTTCGAATCCCGAACAAGGCATGGATGTATCTTCGGGAATAGAAGTCAGACTTTCGCCTGAAATGGATTCCCGTCTCGAATGAAAAGCAGACAACCCCTTCTGTTCTATGCTGGGATCATCGTTTGTAATAAAGTCTATATTCTTCTGTGATTGTATGTTTCTGTTCATCTACCTCTCTCGTCTTTCATGTGTATCCCAGGATGAAACGCACAACAACAACGGTACTTACGTATTATACCGTCGGCCGATTTCACCAAATCAAAAAACATCGCCAAGTGCTGTCATTGTATTAATACATGCGTATCGAACAACATTATTTTGTTAATTCTTGCATAGGAACATTTTTACACTATTGGCTGCATATCACGCCATTTGGCGACATCTTTTCATTTGACGAAATGGTCGATGGTATAACACATAAATACCTAAATTACATGTAATAATGTATACATAAGTGAAACTAAGTAATTATTTTATACTTATTTTTTCATACTATATACATTTAAGGATTCGGTACTCGAAAGATTGCAACTTTAAACCAACAGGCAAATAATCAACTATCAATTTATTGCATTATTTACCTATATTATGGAGTACATGGAGAATATTCAGTTCTAAAGAATCAAAACATCTTTTAAATGTCAACCCCAAGATATTTACAGGTTCTCTGACGATGTTAAATTTTCAATAAAGTAATGATACTCCTCTCTAAAACAGACAAATCGAATACGAGCTACAATGAAAGCTGGTTGGACAATATCTCACTGTGATAATTGCTATAACATAATATAAACGCTTAAGTGTAGGTAAGGAATCACGCTAACTACCTTAAATTCCTTCGTCAAAAATAGAAGGTGATTTTACGTTTCTGTATAAATGGTAGTGATATCCTATAATTTTTAAACATTCAGCTCAAATGAGAAAATATCTTTTCCCCTGCTTACATAAGCTATCAACCTCAAGAGGACCACCAACGAGTGGTATGAATGGGCACAGTTGCAACCCCTGAAGTTAGAACGAACTTAGAGGATTCTGCATTTGGAAGTTTTGACACTGACTCGATTCGAAAGTAGGGTGCAGAACTAATAACTAATCACACATACAAATGTAATCCATTGTTTATTATTGATCCATTAGTTTCAGTTTATGCTGGGAAAAATCAATAATCGTGGATAACTACAAAGAATTAAACTTATCTGATATAACCAGAAGGAGAGTTGCAAGTTACTGCTGCACAATCCTTCTGAACATCTGCACTGTCTCGGAAGATTCCACACTTCAAATATACTAACTGGAGATAATAGTTAACGAAGTCGGGGTAATATGGTTCGGCTGTAATATTACTTTTTTCTCTTAGTTTCACTTTAAGACACTTTATATAGTACTATACATCTAAGTATCACGTTTCTTCTGCTAGGAAGTGGCAATTAAAAACTTCCATTAACAAAAGTTATCCGAACACGTTCGGAGTACTTTTTTAAAAAAATACCATACTAAAACATTATAAATACTTTACTAGTAATCCTTACCAAGAAATACTAATGTGTAACTAACAATATTTAAAAAAATATTTAATTTTTACCAAAATCACAAGTGAAATTTTAGCAATATTTTTGTAAGACTTCGAAGCAATTATAGAAAAAAGTAATAAACTTATATTATAAAACAAATTAGATTCATTTATCTAGAAAATGTACTAAAATTTTAATGCTTTACTACAATTTTAAGATTTTAGAGCTGATCGAGTAAATATTATGAGAAATATGACATTCTTCATGAGACCATTATTTAAATAATGTGCCATAACTCGAAGAATATTTATACAATAAGAAATATTTTTAGTACATTCTGTAGAAAATAATATAAATATCAGAAGTTCAAAAAGTTTAATAGAAATGCATTTATAACATTTTGAGTTATCAGACTCGTCATGATAGTTTCGGACAATTTAAATGGTTCATTAAACTTCTGGTAGACCCCAACTTTCGTTTTTACTAATTTATAAAATTGGTTGTAACTTGGACTCTGGGTAGCATTGAAACAAAAAATTATGTTTTGTTAAGCCAAAAGAGATTGCTCTAATCAGTAAAAATGTGCTTTGACCGAAATTGCTCATTTCAACGAGTTCGGATACCTTAGAAACCCCAAGTTAATTTTAAGAGAGAAACTCTCGTGACAACTCCTTACAACTTCAGCAATACTAAATTTTGTGTAACGCTTGGGGATTCCCAGGAATAAAGCATGCGCAAAATTTGACAGGCTCTCGGCATAATATAATGTAACTAGCTGGTACACCCGTTCTTCGCAAGGGTGAATTGAAAAATTAAACAATACAGATTGAAAGATAAAGAAGCTTTTAATGAGTTAATTTTACGTGAATTACTTGAACAACAACAAAAAAAAAGTTTTTTGCATATCTCAGCTGAACAAAAAAAACCTTATTTGTTAAATTTTGAAGGTGTAATAGTTGATAAAAAGAATTTTTTTTAAAATTTATCACGCCCCGTAACTCTTTTGTGGGTTGATTTTTAAAAACACCTTCATAAGCTGATCTCTGCTCAGCAAAAGTTACACATTGTTACAAAGTTTGTGTAATGAACGCTTAAAATACAGTAAATAATTTATATCTGGAATTGTAATACGTTAATATTTTAATATATATTAACGTATTACAATTTAATATATATTATCGTTAATATTTTAATATACTGTTGTACTTATTTTTTGTTAAAATTATAATATTCGCTAGCAAAAATTCCGTTCCTTACATTATAATGGTGATTGAATGGAAACATAGCGAAATGTTGGTGATAGAGCCTAGTTGGCATCCTTTTTGGCGACCACGTTAGTAACTTGGTGATTGACTGAACGGTACAAAAGTTGCTTTGATGTAGCGTCCCCTGGTGGGGAGCAGCAACAAAGAGGATAGCACAAAAACCTTCTGCTCAAAAAAATACATATACATGCCAATTTTCATAGTGATCGGTTGAACGGTGTTGGAGTGAAGCGATTTCATCCATTTATATGTATATATAGTTAACATTTTTCAAGTTTTCTGTTATATATTTTGTCAACGAAAATCCAAAGGCACTCACACTTCATTTATTAACAGTTGACGGCTACTGACAGAGTAAAAAAACCACACATGCGCATTAGTACCTGTATTTGTTCACTAAACCACACCCTTTTGTAATGAAGCATCCCTACGAAAAATCAAAGTTAGATATTTTTTAAGCCTACCGTATATTTTAAAAACTGCATCATTTGCATATGTTGATTTTTGACTTTTAAAAAAAAAGCTATTTATTAAACCACTTTTAACTAAAGTGATTTTTTTCTGTAGTGTCTGTAGCAATTATGTAATAAAATACATCAAGGCGCTATTTAATTCTATGATTTTTCCCCCGCAAGAACACTAACTACACTGCAATTAAATATAACACTCTCAAGTTTTGGTTTTCGGCTTAACTATGATAAATTACATGTAATATCTATTATTACATTATAATTTTCAACTCACACTTACATGCGTTTTTGATAGTTAGTTTCCTCAGATTATTAATAATTTTCGATAATAAGGCATACAGATACATTTCACATGACATCGAAAATAGTGAATCTAGAATATTTTTCCTTTTTCTTTGTAATTGCATTAATTTTAGACTGGTCATTATAAAATTTTTTATCTCTACGTGATGTTTCTTAAATTCTTTCACATAATTATAGCATCGTAATTTCTAGCAGTCTTTTAACAACACAAAAAAAGATTATATTGATGAACATGCACCTTCAATTTTTATTAGCCACGCTCGAATATTTTAATTGATTATAGGTAACATTTATGGATCATGCTCTAATTAGCATATTAACTTTTTCACAACAAACCAATCAATCTTTTAGTAAATAACTTAAGAGGACTGAAATGCTTTTTTTTATTTTTCGGAAAATTAAATTCCCATCTTGACATAACAGATTTATTTATGTTTTATATTTAATTTTAATTCTTTACTCCCTTCATTTTAAAGCATAATCCTTTTTGTTTTTATGGGAAGATGATTTTTTTCCAGCGGAATAACGAACACCTCTTAATCTTTAGGGAGGTAAGATTAAATCATAATGAATTATTTACTAGATAATAATTATTTTAGTGATTAAAATTCTTGAGATGTGTGTGCTTTCAGAGTGGGAAGGGCACACACTCCTGTTCTGTTCCTTAAAGAGTCAGATAATAATCTTTGTGAAGTTTCATATTAATTTCGCATGCAAATGTGCCCTTTTTTCTTCATATTTCAACTAACCTTATAATTTTATGTCTTGTGGAACAAGTATAAATTTTATAAAAATCTAGATAACATTGAAGTTGGTTTTCTAAAACATATTTTAGAGCCGGGATGGGCATTAAGTCGATCGCGATCGACCTGTGGACCGCCAAGACATTTTGTGTGACCGCCTTCACACTAATAATCATTCCAACATACGAAGGTCTAGAACTAGCGTATTTATTCGAATCTAAGTCGCCATCAATTCTAAGCCGCGCCCCAAATTATCAACAAGATTTTGGGAAAATTGAAAAATAATCTAAAATGGTTTATCGATATCCAATTTTACGAAATTAAAATCAATTTAAAAGGGAAAACTAATGGAAGGGAATAATTAGTTATTTTATCAGTATTAAAACATATTAATACATGCATGAAGCTCCCTGTTTTTTATTGCTCTAAATGTATACACATCCAACAAATTTTTTCTCTCTTTCGATTCTAAGCCGCGCCCAATTTTCATTAGCTTTAACATTGAGTAAAAAGTGTGGCTTAGATTTGAGTAAATACGGTATTTTAAAAAACACGGAGGAAAAAAATCGAATCCTAAGAGAAAATTTCATTGAATAGAAAATGCACTTCGCTATTTGGAGGCTATTTTACGAAGAAAATCGTAAAATGTTTTTCGTTCCAGGAAAAAGTTCGCGAAATAGGGAAAATCGTAAAATGGAGGTTAGTAAAAGAGAGATCTGACTGTATTGTATACTTTCTTTTAGCTCACTACACCTACGCCACTGGGTGGACCGCAACACCTTGAAAAAATTAGAAGTGGCCCGTACCCTGGAAAAGTCTGCCCACCCCTGTTTTAGAGCATTGGTCCCTACGGACCCCCAGGGGACCCGATAATATTCAGAGGGGCCGTGGAAAGCTAAAATTGATTGTGGGTCTCTGAACAACGTTAAGGGATCCACGCAAAGTTAAATATAAAATTTAAAAAAATTGATCCATTTTTATTTTTATGGAAATTTAAATAAATAACAACAATTCGCTTGGATATTCTCGACTGGGAGTTGAACCCTTTTGCGCGTGGACTAACTTGGATCCCAAACACAGATGAATCCATGCTAATACAGGAACATCTTATTGTAATACCTACAAATGAGGGACTCAAATCAATGTTTGAATAAGGATACCACACAAATTCTGTTTACAAAAACTGATCCTAGTTTTATATCCTGCATTATGGGTTATTATGCAGAAGTTGTTGGACTACTTTCCGGTCTTCCAATTTGGTAGAACGCTGATTCAGTGCAGTAAAAAAACCTCATCACAAAAAAAAAAAAAAAAAGGAGAAGAAAAGGAACCGATTAAAAATTAGTGCTCATGGGGATTTGCGGTTGCTACTCACAAACTTTGAACACTCATATCTCATCCAGTTCAACCAAGTTATTGATTTTTTTAATATTATTTTAAGCAAAAGTTGTAATTTCAATAAATAGTTCTTTAACAAAAAGGTTTTTTTAATTTGTAATTTTTATATTATACATTTATGTAGCGTTTCTACTTAGGGGGCCTTGGGAAAGTTTTGACTATACAAAGGGGTCTTTGAGCGAGTTTTGACTATAAAAAGGGGTTCATGAGCAAGTTTTGACTATAAAAAGGGGTCCATAAAAAGTGTTGACTATAAAAAGGGGTCCATGAGCAAGTTTTGACTATAAAAAGGGGTCCATGAGCAAGTGTTGACTATAAAAAGAGGTCTTTGAGCGAGTTTTGACTATAAAAAGAGGTCCTTGAGCAACTTTTGACTATAAAAAGGGGTCTCAGCAAGTTGACTATAAAAAGAGATTCGTGAGCAAGTTTTGACTATAAAAAGAGGTCTGAGCAAGTCTTGACTATAAAAAGAGATCCGTGAGCAAGTTTTGACTATAAAAAGGGGTCCATGAGCAAGTTTTGACTATGAAAAGGGGTCCACGAGTAGGTTTTGACTATAAAAATGGGTCTTTGAGCGAGTTTTGACTGTAAAAAGGGGTCGAGCAAGTTTTGACTATAAAAAGAGGTCCTTGAGCAAGTTTTGACTATAAAAAGGATCATTGAGCAAGTTTTAACTATAAAAAGGGATCCATGGGTTAAAAAAGTTTAGGAACCACTGTTCTCTCTAGAGATATGCGAGAATATAGATTTCCAAAAATTTTTTGCAATTATCGCTTTTTTTGCGGGACGAAAAATTTGTTAAGAGGATCCGGTATGGTTTAAATAAAAATCTTTTGATTTAATGGCTTTTTTATGACTTTTTTGTTTGTAACCTATGTAGATGTAATATGTTAAACAAAGTTTAGATTCGAAATGCCACAATAAAGCAAATCATTTAATTTTATTTAAAGAAAAACTTTAAAATTCATGAAGTGATCTTAAAATGCCACTCCTATAATTGAAGAACCGACAGAAAATATTTAATTTAAAAATAAATAATTTAGTGTACAAATATATTTTCAGTGTTGCAAAAATGCATTTTCATCAACCATTATAAGTATTTTCAGTCGGGGGAGGGAAGAAAAAAACTCCTATTAGTAATTGTTACTAAAACGAGAAAAGTGTTCTTAAAAACCGTTGAAACTACATCTTTCAAAGCCTTTATGTTTCTCTCCTAAGTACGCAATATGTTTCTTCTTGAATTGTATAAGATAATATTAAATAAAGTTACCTATCAAAATCAAAATTTCTTTTTCCAAGAAACGAAATTCTGATAAAAAATTGTTGCAACGAAAACAATGATTTAATTATAATATTTCCGGATGAATAAAAAAATGAGTGTTTTACCATATATGGAAGTCATTTTTTTACCCTAATTTTATTATTTATTAAAAGAAGATATTTATAACGCTGCGAAAATTTGTTTATGCAAACGATCAAATTTAATGTTAAAAAAATTAATATTCTATTCGTCATATTTTTTTAAAGTATTTTTCACCATTTTGTAAATATTGATTACTTTTTTTTATCGACTTCTTTTTTTCTGGCGGCGATTCATTGTTAAAAAATGGTTAAAACAGAAATATATAGATTCAATGTAGAAATAATACAATGTTTATTAATTATTATTTGTAGTGTTATTTAACTCAATAATGTATAAAAGCAATTATTTTTAGAAAATTCATCAAGAAATTGTTTTTTTTTTTATTACGAGTACTCTCGAGTTACTCGTATTCTCGACTTTTTATATACCTCAATGATATAGTCCTCATGTTGACGTGGTCCTGAAGTTTGGAGACTGGTGTTGCAGCTAGAACCAAACTTATACGAGGCCCGTTGCTAACGGCTCTCGTGTGGCTTCAAAATGCCACGTTTATAATCAATAGAGCAATTCATCTAATATGTTGAGTGAGCAAGTGAGAGTTATATTAACGTCGCACTATAAGGCAACAAAAGGACTATTGGCAACGGGCCTCGTAATTTTGAACCTTGGTCAAGTGACGAGGGCGACATCTGAACTGGTACCCTTTCTTCTAACTACCATACCACACCCCCAGAAGGATATTGAGCCTCGACAGAACTGGCCCCTTTTACACGGAGGGGCCGCGAAACTCCGGACACGAGTTCGTGACCAGGGACGTCTTAAGGCAGGGGCCGCCAACTGGGTCCGGACCCAGGGCCTCGGCCAGAATGGGGGCCTCGTCTCGTTCTCGACTCAGCCCTAATAAGATAATGATTCGAATAATTTCTTCGGTTAACTGTTTTTTCCGGTTGTATTCTCCGAAAAACTGTTAACTGCTTCGAACGATATGTCAACTGGCTACATGTGATGACCGTCGTTCATGTATAGTCCTAGGCCTACTGCCATACGCCTTTATTACTCATTCAGTTAAAAGGCGGCAGTCGGTTGTGCCAGTTTGTGCGATTGTAAGCCATGTACGTTTATTTGTTTCGGATTTATGTTTGTAAGAGTATTTGGCAACTTATAGTGTGTGCTGTCTACTTTTCAGAGCCTTATGTGGGGCCTACTTTTGCTTAGGGTCCCAGGGCCTCAATAAGGTTATGTTCGTGACCATAACCGTCAGGCTACCACGGCTATACTTTATATGTTGACGAAGTACCCCAAAGAAAGAGAGAAATAAAAGTTTTTGAAAGATCCGAACTAATAGTACTAACCAATCACAGAGAGACATAATCTCACGTCTGGTGAACCATTTCCTTCATAATTCAAAACGGGTTATTGGGAAATGCTTTCAAACAAATTATTTAGTTGCAGTCCAATACACATTAACTTCTTTCTCGGTTGAAGTGTAGTAATAATGAAAGAACTCATCTAACTCAGAAGTGCTTTTAGTTTAAAAGGTTAAGCTAAAGTAAAACATTGCCTTTTTTTGTTGCTGAAACTATGGGGAAAAAAAGGATTGCTCTAGTAGTAATGATTGTCTTGAAATTTTCATCTGAGGAAACTCAATTCACTCGCATTAAGCTCAAACAACCACGCACAAACAGGAAAACAAACAAGTGGCTAGGGCAAGTAAAAACTTAAAAACTAGACAAAATAAAATAAAATAAAATAAAGGAATAAGAAGAAGAAAAAAGTCACTGTGTTATCGACAGATTAAAGCCCTCAAATTTTTTCTCTTTTCTTTTTCTTTCCTCTATATTTTTCCCTCTATCCCCCCCCCGCCCCCTCTAACTTTTTGAACTCGCAATGTAACTCAGTTCTTGCCTTCCAACGTTGTATCGAATCAGGGAATGAAGAAAGGTTGGCTGAGGGGGTGGGTGGTATGGACTTCTTCGCTTTTTGATAGCCCTGGTCAATGTCCTTCCAAAGGGGGTGGCGAAAAGGGGTTGTCACCTCTCTCTCCTCACTCGCCAAGTGAGTGATGGTCCGTCTTCGAGGTTCGATAATCGGCGTCATTATGGTATCTGTTTCGGGTGCTCCGGTAATAAGTGTTGATGGTTTGATGCTCCGGGAATTTTTCGGAAGGGGGAGTGTAATTCTGGAGAGCGAAAACCCTCTTTTTGGTGATAGTTTGTGGAGTGACTCTCAAATATCGATTGAGAGTAATTGGAAGCTGTCTTTCTGGAGAGGGTGCTTGGAATTTATATTGGCGATTTTGGACAAATAGCCAGAAAATCACTTTTGATGACAGATGATTATTCTCTTATATACAAATTACGTAAGGGAATTTATTTATGGAGAAAAGTATGGTATGATGGGAGTAGTGTTATCTGTAATTCACACTACTTAATTACGAAATTTATGTGGCAAGGAGAATCTTCAAAAAGAAATAAATAATTAATTTTCAAAAATTTAAAAAAAAAATTCTTTAAAAAAATTATATTATATTTATGGATAGTTTTGGAAATGCCTGTGATTAACCAGGATTTATTTTACTTCATAAAAAGAGAATTCTGCAAAATTTAGAAAGAAAACCTACATCTGCTCCCCTCAAAAAATATTTCTGTCGTGGTTTTTTAATTTATTTTTTAACACAAAAGGGATTTTTTTTTTTTAAAAAAAAAGAAGTATTGGGAAATTTTTACTTATATTTCAAAAAATGTCTGCGTATAAATAGTGAAAAATGGTTAAATAGATATGTTATTAATGATTAATACGAGGGAAAGAGTAAAAAAATAAGAGGACGTTAGCAATTTCTCTTTCCAAGCTTTGACAACAGCACCAGTATCTGCAGTTCTCAAAGAGGGGTAGTCGGCAACTCTTCTACACAACGTGTCACTCGTCTTCCCTCGTAATCACTGGAGTGTACAAGACCGTTTAACATGACAGCTGCATCGTCGACCTACATCAAGGAAAGCAGTGATTTGCTTTTTGTTTGTGGAAGGTGTGATACCTACCCTACATACTAGCCATCTCTTCCTTCACTATACCCTTCCATCAAGGAGGGCAGTGATTCGCTTTTTGTTTGCCGAAGGTGTGATACCTACGCTGGATACTAGCCATCCCTTCCTTCACTGTACCCTTCCATCAAGGAAAGCAGTGATTTGCTTTTTGTTTGCGGAAGGTGTGATACCTACATTGGATACTAGCCATCCCTTCCTTCACTGTACTTCTTCCATCACTACACCCTTCCATCAAGGAGGGCAGTGATTCGCTTTTTGTTTGCCGAAGGTGTGATACCTACGCTGGATACTAGCCATCCCTTCCTTCACTGTACTCTTCCATCACTATACCCTTCCATCAAGGAGGGCAGAGATTTGTTTGTGGAAGGTGTGATATCTACGCTGGATACTAGCCATCCCTTCCTTCACTATACCCTTCCATCAAGGAGGGCAGTGATTCACTTTTTGTTTGTGGAAGGTGTGATATCTACGCTAGATACTAGCCATCCCTTCCTTCACTATACCCTTCCATCACTACACCTTCAGCGACTTCCACATTGTTCTCATTGGTTGACGTCGATGGACTGTCCGATCTTTCGTCATCACATAACGTTCATATGGATAAAATGCTTCTTCCCTGTTTGAAGCATTCTATCCATTCGTAGATCTTGATTCGCTATAAACAGCTGTCGTCAAACTGCGCCTGCAAGCAACGAATAATTCCACAGGTTGCACACCTTCCGAAAATATAAAGCGAATCTCTCTCTCTCTCACTGTCCTCCTTTCCTCCTTGGCGCAGATCGACAATGGAGCTGACATGTTGAACGACCCTCTTTCCTCCAACGACTACGAGGGAAGACGAATGGTACATTGTGTAAAATATTGCTGACTACCCCTCATTCAACGCTGGATACTAGCGCTGTTGGCAAACCTTGAACAGAGAAATTGCAAAAATCCCATTAATTTTTGACTTTTGCTCGTATATTAAAAGTACAAAGATATCAGTTGCGATCTAAAACTTAGATGTGTAGACCTGTAAAATCATTTTGGAGAGAGTTTTGCTCTCATATGTAAAGCTCTCCAAGCAAGATTTAAAAGGTTTCAATTTTTTTTCATATTTTATACTAATATAATTTTTAAATAATTGTAGGTTTATAACAAATTTTATACTTCTTATAAGTCCTTACAATTTTAATCAAAGTTTCTGCAATTTTACATGTTATATTGAGCTTATTTTTTATTACTTGTTAGTTTACTTTTACGTGATAAACATACAAATGTTTGCAAGTCTTCGCCTGGTAGCCTTCAATTATCCGTATAAAAAATATTGTTATCAATAGTTGGCTATGATGGTGGTGATAGCCAAGTGGCCATAGTCACGAACCCTTGACCAGCGTTGTCCAGTTGCGGGTTCAAATCCTAGAACCGCTGAA